>OY757912.1:83688130-83858130 GCA_963585895.1 Sepioteuthis lessoniana | reverse complement strand
GTAGTGAAAGTGTTTAAGACTTTTATATAATGTATATTTGTCAAATGAGAGTTTAATGATTTTTAATCTTGATTTAGTCAGTAAAATTTTTATTTTATATTTTTCTATTATTTGTAAAATGTTAAAAGTGCAATAGAAATACTAAGCAGAAGCTTCAGATGAACCTGACAACATTCATTTTATCTATGGGAGAGTGAAAAAGATTCTAACAATCATTTCTTTTTTTCAATATTTCTATTTGACCAAGTATTTCAATCATCCATCTTTCCACTAATGAAAATATAAACTGATACTATTAAAACTAATATTACGAGAAGGAATGTTTTTAATTCCTCTTCCTCAACAGTTAGAAAATCATACTGGATAAAAGAAAAAAAAAAAGCAGAAATAAAATTCAAGTTAAAATGACAGTGTTATAACCTGTTGTTAGCATTATGTGTGTGTGTGTGTGTGTGTGTGTGTGTGTGCATGTGCTTGAGCAGTCAAAGGGAAATAATTTAATTTCATCTTTGCTGTTATTGGTTTCCATTCATAAAATACTTATTGGAAAATTGTCAAAATTTGAAAATATGCTTTCTTAAGAACAAAAAGAAAAACAGTATAAGTTTAAAATTGATACACTGAATCTATCTCTGTGAATAAAGTTTAGACTGACATCCATTATGGTATAAAAAGCAAATTGAAAAATTAACACACGCTAATATACACAATAGCTAGAAAATGATTTATTGATGTTTTACACCAGAAATTAAATTCACAGGACTGATTTAATAGGTGTGTAGTTTTCTTAATAGGTTTGAAAATGTTTTTATATTTAAGATATATCTAAAAATGACAAATAAAAAGTGAACATATCAATTAAACAGGGAAAAATGAGTTGGTGAAAAAATATAAAATGAACTGAAATGATTGAAAAAGATGCAAGTACTTTCAAACACTTTCTGTGAATGGCAGAAGATAAAAATAATAACTGAACTGGATATCTTCTAATCAATTCTATGAAAGAAGTGTAACACAAAGTAAGAAAGTGTAATGGCTATATGTAACAATGTAAAATCATAATTTTAGTTACTTTAGACTCTTCAACTAAAGAACAAAATCACAAAGTGGGTAAAGTTCTCATTGAAAAAAAAAATTTTTAATTAAACCAGTACTAACAAAAATAAAAAGTATAAACACACAAATTGGCATAATGGTTAGAGTGTTTGCCAATGGTCCAGGAGACTGTCGTTTCATCCCAGGTCATGTCATACTATAGACTCAAAAATGGTACTTGATGCCTCCTTGCTTAACACTCAGAATTATAAGGTATGAATCAAGGTTAAGTGGAACAATCCAGGGAAAGGTATAGGGGAAGGCACTACACCTTTGGGCCACCCTCAACTATGGTTGGCCAACTTTTTATTTATATATATATATATATATATATATATATATATACACACACACAAAATATCACCCATAGATAAGTACACTCCTAGCAATTTTTTGTAAATGTTCATTTTTTTCTAAACCAAAGATACCAGCATTTTATTATTTTTAGTGGAACATTATATAACCAAATTCTATAGCATTGAAACTCTCTGATAAAAAATTATGAATATATAGCAATCTAAAACCTCATATATACAGGGTGATTTTTAAAAAATGTTAACACCCTTATGGGAGTAACTTTATGATATAATTTCAAACGGTCGCCACATGTTCACCATTTCTGTCAACTCTTTCTTGTAATCTCCTACTGATGATTAAAAAAGAATTAGTATCTTTGTTAGAAAAGCATAATTATTCCAAAAATATGTAGGGAGGGACAATGAAAAGGTGGAGACTTTAAAATCATATCCTAAAGGAACTACCATAGAAATGTTGACATTTTTTTAAAACAGTCTATATATATGTAATTTTAGTTTGGGTCACAGCTTCAATGATGTGACCAAATAATTTATCAGGTAATGAATAATACTTAACAATATCCATTTTGATTGGATAATGTTCCACTAGAAATAATAAAATCCTGGTATTTTTAATTTAACAAAAACTTTACTTTTCATTTAAAAAATTGTTAGATGTGTACTTATCTTTTAGTGATACTGAATTTGGATATAACAAAACGGGTCAACTTTCTCTATATAGTTTTTTTATCTGATAAAAAAGAAATACCAGTATTACTGAAAAATAAATAATGTGTTTTTATGTACCAACCCACAAAGTGGAACTAAGTATATTTGTAAATCATTTGTCTATAGATCAGTTCAAACAATGACAAAAAATTTTTTAATGAAGTCAAAAAAGAGAATATGAAAATGAACTAAATAAAAAAAATATCAGCCTCAATAGCCAGCTGACATATGTTAATAGCCAAAATACTAAGAGATGCAACAGATACAAAAATTTTATATGGTTTAATCTATCATATAATATGAATGTGAAAAGAACTGTAGCAGGGCTGTTCATTAAGCTGGCTGATAAGAATTTCACTGGGTTTAAAATACTACATAAATCATTTAATAAAAATAACTTAAAACGAAGGAGGTGCCTGTGGTGTAATGGTTATCATCGTAGGAAGTGGATACGGCGACACGAGTTCAAATCCTCAATGAGACTGATTACATTTCACATAGTACTAATACCCTTGGGAAAGGTATGAATCCAATTATTCTCCCTCCAGCTATGGGTAAATAGTAGGGCAGACTGGGTTCTTCAGCCTTAGTGAGGCAACTAGTCTAGGAGAAGGAAAACTCTGAATTCAAAACCTGTTAAACTCCGCTTAAAAATTGACCTTGTGTCATAACCTGCCCGAGCGGAGGAGTTGGGTAAATAGGATAAAAATAACTTAAAAGTGAGTTATGGCTGCACAAATAGCATACAAAAAATGATTTACAAACACAGATAGAGATGCAATTGAAGAGAACCTGAAAATAGCTCTTTAGAAGGTTGGTTGGTTTATTTAACAATGTATCAACTAATAGGTTATTTAATGCCAAAATTTGATTCATTTGTAAATATTTTACTGTAATTATTACTATATTGTATAGTATATTTTAAAATTCCCCTTTTATAGATGTCTACAAATATTTGTTTGCACACACTTATATGACATCAAATATTCTTATCTAATACAAATAATTTGCACACATTTCTATAACTATATTTTTAATGTTCCATTGAAATCATTTTTTTAATTACACTTTTTTTTATTTGTCTATATTAATCATTTGTTTCCAAAGTTATTCCATCTAATACAAATAATTTGTACACTTATACAGTTTCAAGTGTTTCTACCTAATATTAATAATTTATACCCAATTACAAGTAACTAATCATATTTAATAATCATCATTTGTTAGTACACAGTTATGTGTTATCAAGTATTCCTATCTAATTTTCAATCAAATCTATTTAACCCATTGACAGAACCCTAACAAATACTACCATTTTGGGTCAGATTAGACTTGGGAGTAATGGTAATAAAGAGGTACTCCACACTCCCCAAAGCTCCAACACTGGAACCTCACTAATGGATACAGTTTAATGTAATACTCAGGAGATGCCCTTTAAAAGGAAACTGCCTTCTAAAAAATGTAATGGATGAGACAATAGTAACTGCTGATGAAAATACAAGTGAAAATGAAGATGGTAATGAAAGGATATACATAGAGTCCTCTGAATTGGAATAATACAATACTGATGAGCCAAATATGGAAGATTAAGAATGATAAAGGAAATACACCAATCATCAAATGACAGATGATAATAAAAAAAAAGCACCAGCTTATACAGAAGGTGAGAAAGGTTGCAGATTATGCCTCAAAGAAAAATTATACATGTCAGAGTACTCAGATGCCAGTAAATTGTCATATCAAAAGAAAAAACTCCAACCAAAGTGTATAAACCTGAACAAAGTCCTATTATGCAGCCTTACTCTCAAGCTAATTCCCCTAATCAGCAGCAAAAAATGGCATTGAAGTCAAGAAATAAAAGAAGACAAAAGTGAAGAAGCAATAGAAGGAAGAAATAGAGAAGACTTTTTTTCTTAGTTTCCTTTCCTTCTTTGCCTCCCCCCACTTTATCATACACACTATGTTAAAATAACCCCACACAATACTGATATTACTCTAATGATTATACAGCCTATTTTACATGAAACTCATAGTCATGGACAGTATGTGGTGCCTTCAATAAGTTTTCAGACTGTTTTTGTACAGGCATTTAAAATTTTTGTAGACTCTTGAAAATTCATTATGTTATTGCTATACATCTTATGAGATGACTGACCAACTTTTATGATTTCAGGTTCAAATGAACAGCTACAGCAGCAATTGGAATACATCCTATTAAAGCCTGATTGTCACAGATGGTGAATTTCAAAAATGCAATCTGGACATGAGGACACTTTAGAAGAACGATATGTAATAAAATTCTATCTTAAACTTGGAAAAAATGCCACAGAAACGTATGGGATGCTTCAGACTGCTTTTGGAGTATCTTGCATGAATCAAGCATCAGTTTTTGAGTGACATAAGAGATTCAAGGAAGGCAGGGAGTCTATGAGGAATGATGAGAGGTGTAGGAGGAGTAAGGAAGTCAATACACCAGAGTTGATTGGCCAAAGGGTTAGGATTAGGGTTACTATGTTAAGGTTTTAAGGGAGTTCAGGAAGAGATTCCGTCGGAAGAGGCCAGCACTCTTGAAATCGGGTCGATGGCATTTCCACCAGGACAATGCACCAGTCCACAACTCCATCCTTGTCACAGACTATTTGACCAAGATGGGCATCAAGACAGTTCCTCACCCTCTCTATAGTCCAGACCTAGCTCCCTGTGACTTTTGGTTATTTCCTAAGCTCAGAGGCTGTCATTAGGAGACAATTGAGAAGATGAAAGAGGCTGTGACGAAGGTCATTGACATGCTCACACAAGAGAACTTCCATGGGGCCTTCCAGAAGTTGTTGGAACAGTACAACAAGTACATTGCAGCCGGAGTAGATTACTTCGAAGGGGACTAGAGTTTCATGTGTGTACTATCAATAAAAGTCTGTAAACTTATTTAATGATCCTCGTATTTGACATTGTGACGAGCAGGACACATAGCATAACAGTTATAGGCATTGGTTCCCTAAGCTTCTAAGGAGACAATCATCTGGAGGTTGCTGGTTCAATCCTGACTGCAGGAATACTTAACGCTTGTACCCAGTTATGGCTAACAAAATCAGAACAGGTGACCCATGGATTCAATAAAGGATGTAGTTCAAAGTTCCGTGTAGGTTCCAGAGTTCAACAAACACCTGAAGAAGGCCAGAGGACATATTGGCCAAAACATTGTGGAAATAACAATAAAGATGAAGACAATAGTCTGAAAACCCTTAATGCTAAAGACCATTTTAATGTTTCAGGTTTTAAATCAAGTCTGCTTAATAAAAATATGTATTTACCCAAACCCTCTGCCTTGGGCAAGATGAGACACAAGGTCATTTTTTTTTTAAGTGGAATACAGCTGGTTTGAATCTTGAGTTTTCCTTCCCTTAGGCCAGTTGCCTTACTAAAGCTTAAGAGCCTAGTTTGCCATACTATTTATCTATAGCTGATGAGAAGAAGAGATAAACAAATTCATGCCTTTCTTAAGAAAAAATAGCATGAAGTGAAACACAAACACTTAAGATTGGAACACTGACTGCCAAATTCATTTTCTAAAATGATAAATAGTCGTTCTCAGAAAGTTTAATACATGTATTGAGCATGTTTTTAATATTCTTATTGAGCACTTTTTCCTAATATTCTTATTGATCATCTTTTAAAATATTCTTATTGAGCACTTTTTTAAAGCATTCTTACTGAGCACTTTTTTAAAATTTCTCATCTAGAACTTTCTTTAAAATATTTTTATTGAGGCCTTTTTCCAATATTCTTACAGAGCGCTTTTTTCATATTCTTACTGTGTGCTTTAACTTTCTTGTTGAGGACGTTTTTAATATTCTTATGGAGAACTTTCTTCAAAATATTCTTTTTTCTTATTATTCTTTTTATTAATATTCTTTTCAAGCACATTTTTTAATATTCTTATTGAGCACTTTTTAAAATATTTTTATTGACAATTTCTTTTTAAAATTTTCTTATTGATCATTTTTTTCAACATTGGGCAATCAATCACATGCCCAAAACACATACACACATACATCATCATATCGCGCTGGTAGCATGGATATCCCTGAACCTCTCTCGCCACTCCTCCCTGTCGTTCATCGCCCCAGGTAGGTCTTCAGGACAACATCCCGTATCCTCACATAGCTGCTGGATGTATGTTCGTGCTGGTCGTCCTGCTTTTGCACAGCCATGTGTGGGGGTCCATAAGAGTACATCACTTATGAGTTCGTCCCTGCTTCTCCAGCAGTGTCCTGCATGTCTGGCTCGTCTAACTTGAAAAGTTTTCGTGATAGGGGGTAGGTGGCCGTACAGTTGGTGTCTTGTGGGGTGTTGCCGCCAGAAAATGCAGACATTAATTGCAACTGCCAGTTTCACATTTTCATGATCATTGGATAATGAAACCTTTTCTGTTTCATATTAATTGTATCTATTAACTCATTAACTGTTAGAGTGTTCGCCAATGGCCCGGGAGACCTGGGTTCAATCCCAGGTCGAGTCATACCAAAGACTTTAAAAATGGAACTTGATACCACCTTGCTTAACACTCAGCATTATAAGGTACGGTTCAAGGGTAAAGTGGAGCAATCCAGGGAATGGAGTAGCGCCCTCCCCTACACCTTGGTGTAGTAGCTATCGAAAAGGGAGCCTTCGGGTCACCCTCGACTATGGTCGCTAACTTTACTTTTTACTATTAACTCATTCCTCTCTTTTGCCTTTACTTTAAGCCTATTATATTATTTAGGAATAAGGTGCAATTAGTGTAACTGTTATCATTGTGGTAAATGGAATTGGCAACCCAAGTTCAAATCCTGGAGAAGGCTGTTTCAGTTTCACTTTGTGGTAATGCCCTTGGGAAAGGCATGAAGCCATCTGTTCTCCCTCCAACCATGGATAAATAGTAGGGCAGACTGACTTCTTTGGTTTTAGTAAGGTAATCAGTTTAAGAGAAGGGAAACAAATTCAAACCAGTCATACTCTGCTTTAAGAAATTGACCCTGTGTTACATCCTGCCTATGGTGGAGTGGTTGAATAAAATATAATTAAAATAAATATAATTCCGAAATCAGAACATAATGATTAAAACATTTGCATTTTAAAATCTTAATATACAAATAGCTCTATCTTGGGTATTGGGTACTGTTAAAGGAGATACTCCAATCTTTATATTTACATATATACATACATGCATATATATATTGTAAATGCATAACAAATGATTTTATTATGTAACTGAGAATTATAGAAAAGTATTTTTTAAAATTTATTATTATCAGAAATAAGAAATTATATTTTATGACAATTATAAAATTTTTTAATGCTTTTCTATAATAAAATTTACTAAAGCAGACAAACAAAATGATGCTATTTTTTATATTATCATTAGTAAAAACAGCAATGAAATAAAACTGAACTGAAAGAAAAGAAGGATGACTAGATGAATGAATGTGATGAATTGATGGATGGCTACAAACAGCTTGAGATAAATGGAGAAATATAAGCAAACCAGGATCAATAAATATTAATTAAGAACATATCAACATGAATATACTCAATAGATATTGAGATGACTCAGATATAATGTTCATCTTTCCTGGAAGAAAATCTACCATAAAGTGATGTGTCTATCCTGACCTGGACTCAAACAATGACAGCTGAAAACAAAGACCAAACTCAGTTCTATAGTAAGAGACCAAACAAAATACATTTGTAGATAAATACAAACAGTCCGGAATAGAAAGAGAGATATATGAATAGATCATGATCGAGAGAGAGAGAGAGAGAGAGCTATGAAAAGAGCAGAATAAAGAAAGAGATATAAACATTGAAATAGAAAAAGATGAACAAACTGAGAGAGAAAAAGAGATATGAGTCATTGGGATACATCGAAAATTATACACAAAGATAGAAAGAGAGAGAGAGATGAATAAATGAGAGAGAGAGAGAGAGAGATGAATAGACTGGAAAAGAAATGATGTGAGACATGAACAAATCAGGATAGAGAGAAAGAAATATGAAAAGATTGAGAAGGAAAGAGAGAAATGAACAGACTGAGAAAAGAAAAAACAGAGAAAAAAAAGAAAAGAGATAAGAAAAGTTCAAGATAGAAAATATATGAGAGTTGTATGAATAAAATGAGATTTTTAAAAATAGGAAGAGAGAGACAGAGAGAGATGAAAAGAAAAAGTGATATATGAACAGACTAAAAGAGAAGAAGAGGGTTATGAACAGAGAAAAAGAGAAATAGAAACAGACTAAAAAGAGAAAAAAAGAGATATAAACGGACTAAAACAGAGATAAGAATAGCCTAAGAGAGAAAAAAAGGGATATCAACTGAGTAAGAGTGAAAATGAGAGGTATGAACTGACTAAGAGAGAAAAAACCAAATATGAACAGACTAAAAGAGAAAAAGAGAGGTATGAACAGACTAAAAGAGAAAAGGGAGATATGAACAAACTAAGAGAGAAAGAGAGGTATGAACAGACTAAGAGAGAAAGAGTGGTATGAGCAGATTAAAGAGAAAAAGAGAGATATAAATATACTAAAAGAGAAAAAAAGAGGTATGAACAGACTAAAAGAGAAAAAAAGAGGAATGAGCAGACAAAAAAGAAAAAGAGAGGTATGAAGGGACTAAGAGGGAAAAAGTGAGGTATGAAGGGACTAAGAGGGAAAAAGTGAGGTATGAAGAGACTAAGAGGGAAAAAGTGAGATTTGAACAGACTAAAAGAGAAAAAAAGGGGTATGAGCAGACTAAAAACAAAAAAGAGAGGTATGAACAGACTAAAAGAGAAAAAGAGAGGTATGAACAGACTAAAAGAGAAAAAAAGAGGAATGAGCAGACAAAAAAGAAAAAGAGAGGTATGAACAGACTAAGAGAGAAAAAGTGAGGTATGAAGGGACTAAGAGGGAAAAAGTGAGGTATGAAGGGACTAAGAGTGAAAATGAGAGGTATGAACTGACTAAGAGAGAAAAAACCAAATATGAACAGACTAAAAGAGAAAAAGAGAGGTATGAACAGACTAAAAGAGAAAAGGGAGAAAAAGTGAGGTATGAAGGGACTAAGAGGGAAAAAGTGAGGCATGAAGAGACTAAGATGGAAAAAGTGAGATTTGAACAGACTAAAAGAGAAAAAGAGAGGTATGAACAGACCAGAAGAGAGTGAGAGAGATTGTTCAACTATTAATTTATTTCTCTCAAGCTTTTTAATAATCTGTCTACATATCAACTGCAAACTGAAAGGGAAAATGAATAGGACAATCAACAGCAGCTATGCATCTATATGCATATGTAAATAGTGCAAATAAATTCACATAAAAAATTACAGCACCAATAAGAATGATCTAACAAAGGGATAGATTTTTTCTTTTTTTTTACACTTAAACTACACGACAGACATAAAGTGAGTCCCCTGATAGATAATACAGGTCATTATTTACTGTGAATTTTAATTTATAAACAAAGAAATACATAAAAGAAGGAGCAATACAAATAATAAAACATTTTTGTATAACAGGCCACACCTAAAATTGCACTTTTAATCAAGCCATGTGCCTTATTTTTTTTTATTGCAGTTAATGTCAATATAATTGCATCTTTCGTAGTCCAGGATAATTTTCCAATTACAAAGTGTGTAATAAGTGAAAAAACGTTTGTGATGATAATGACAATATACAAGTGTGTTGCCCAAAATGTTGGGTGTCTTTTGAAATTGTTAGTAAGATGACATTTACATTTGCAATGGACACTTTTATATTTGTGGAGATTATGTTGATGAATACTTAAGTATGAAGCCATTAGAGAGAGAGAAAGAAAATTAAATATCTAAGAGCCAAAAAAGCTGTAAGAACAGATAAAAACAACAAAAAATGAATAAAAAGTAGATATATCTATATATAAGAAAGAAAAATGCAGGAATCTGGGTATCTACCTGTCTGATGAGAAGATGAAGTTTTCAGCCTCAAAAAAAAAAAAAAAATTCATGTATGTGTCTAAAGTCCTAACTAAAAAAAAAACAAAAAAAAAAGGAGTGAAAGTGTATACACCAATACATTTTGAAAGAAAATGTTTTTATTGATAAGTGCTTTTTTATATGTTGATTGGTGTCATAGCATGTCAACTGTTTTTTATCATTAAGAGTTTTCGGACTATTGTCATTATTCTTTATTGTTATTTCCACGTTTCAGTCGATATGTCCTCCAGCCTTCTTCAGGTCTTCGTCAAACTCAGGAACCTACACGGAACTTCAAACTACATCCTTTATTGAATCTATGGGGGTCACCTGTTGTGATTCTGTTAACTATAACCAGGTATAAGTGTTAAGAATTCCTGTATTGTTACACAGGATTGAGTTGCAGTCAGTATTGAACCTGTAACCTCCAGATGATTGTCTCCTTTGAAGCTGAGGGAAACAAGGTTTATAACTGTTACTCTATGTGTCCTACAGGTCAGATTAGAATGAATTTTTGGGACTTATAAATGAAATGTTCTTACTTGACTAAGATTACTACTATTATGCATGATTTTTTTACCTGTGCTCATATTCAGAATTTTTTTTTTTTTAGATTCAATATACACCTGAAGAAGGCCGGTGAACATGTCAGCTGAAACATTGTGGAAATAACAATAAAGATGAACACAATAGTCCAAAATCCCTTAATAATAAAAATCATCAAGCTTTGTCTTAGAAATTCAGACAACTAATGTCAGCTGTTGTTAGGTTATTTCATGCCAAAGTTGATCATTTTTTAGCTATTAGATGATTTCAACTATGTATTTATCCAAACCCTATGCCACAGTGAGGATGTGACACAAAGTTAATTTTTAAGCAGAGTACAATTGGTTAGTTTTCTTCTAGACTGGTTGCCAAGCCAAGGCTAAAGAAGCCAATCTGCCTTACTATTTACCCATAGCTAGAAAGGAGGGTTCATGCTTTTTCCAAGGGCATTAGTATGAAGAGAAACACAAACAGCCTCATCCAGGTATTCAACTCAGGTTGCAGCAGAATTGGTTAGCAAACAGGCATTTGGGTTTTAGAGAATTTTTAAGTCATTTAAAGTGCTATTCACAGACTAAAAGTAGACTGTACAAGCTTACTTTTGCCTTGACTTCAAATATTGACTGACTTATAGTTGTTTGAAACTGGTAGGTCTGTTTTCTAGAATTAACGGAAAACATTGCATTGTTTTTGCCAAAAAAAATAACTACTTTTTTTTTTTTGAGAACATTTAAAGTTCAATAGAATTGAATAAAATAGTGTTCTAGTGTACGAGAGAAGATAAAATGATAAAATAAAGCCTTTTAAGTAATATGAAGCACATTTTGGGGACATGAAATGGAAAATTTTCCAAAAAAAAATAGGACTAATTTTTACTGATTTTTATCCTACTTCTTATTTTCAAATTGAGAACCCTAAAAAACAACACCAAGATAGATCTTTTTTGTTTTTCTTAGGATCAATTCTAGAGTACTTTGAGCATTTGTGATGGCTGATGGACAAAAGTCTTTTTTTTAGGAATGTATTTTAAAAGTTTATCATAAACAAAAAAAAGTTTTTGGTTCACATGATTTTTTCGCATACAAATTATGACATAGAAAAACAGATTTTCTTATAATTGTTGATATTTTTAACCAAAAATTGATATTCTACATTTTTTAGTCAAATTCCCAAAATTTCAAACAAAATATATCCACAATTAGTCTCTTTCGAACCATATTACCTTGTAATTATCATAAATCAGATCCACCATGTGACTGACTGCCCCTCACCTCCTTATGAACATACATCTCTCCTCTCACACACCATGAAAGCTCCCTGTCAAAAGATGTTCTAATATTTTAAAGTTATAGATTAGAATTAACTCAAGACATTGCATTGATATGAAAGAGTTTGAGTTGTACACTATTTTCAAGGAAAACAAGAACAGGTTTGCCAAAAAAACTGACCTTTTAATAGTGTTGTTGAGCTTGTTGCAAGTAAACTTGACATTGTCCCTAATGAGAAACTGATGTATGATGTCAAATAAGAACTCAAAGGTTACAAAACTGAACAAAAGAACATATCTTCATTCAGTTCAGACAGAAAAGTTGAAGGAACACCATGTCTGCTATGAAGAAATTATGTGGAGAGAAAAAAGCATCCACTCAAAGAAGATAATGACAGACAACAACATTGACAATTAAGTGATTTTGTTGCTTCAATGTCTGCTTGATCACAAGAAAATTTATCTCCAAAGAAGCTTTATGCTTACAAGCTAAAAACTAAATACCTTGATAATCAGAAAATTGCTGATAAGCCGATTCAAGCATCAGTCCTTAAAAACATTCTCGTGTACCACTTCAAATTGCTTCAGCTATCGCTGAATGTGGTAAAATGATGAGACATATAAGTAAAGTAAGTAAAGTTAGCGACCATAGTCGAGGGTGACCCGAAGGCTCCCTTTTCGATAGCTACTACACCAAGGTGTAGGTGAGGGCGCTACTCCATTCCCAGGATTGCTCCACTTTACCCTTGAACCGTACCTTATAATGCTGAGTGTTAAGCAAGGTGGTATCAAGTACCATTTTTAAAGTCTTTGGTATGACTCGACCTGGGATTGAACCCAGGTCTCCCGGGCCATTGGCGAACACTCTAACCGCTGGGCCAAACTGAAATTCAACTTCTTTTTAAAAAAAGTTGGTGTAACTCTAAATTTGAAGATTTGTAATCTTTGTTAACTTTCTGATTTAGCCTTTTGTTGGAATTCTATCATAAGATTCAGTAGCAACGAGTCAGTACTCACATGCGTAATGAATTACGAGTTGAAGTGAGATTATATGGACATTGGGATGTTCCACAATTCAAAGGTGGCCAAGTCCATTCCCTGCACAGTGATTAGTTGCTGGCCCAGTGAGTGGGTATATTAGTGTATATATACACCAGCTTGCTTCAGTCATGTTTCAGGTATTACAGGTTCGGTATTGAGTTACTGCCCATTCTACTTTTTGTCTGCCAGCCGGATGCTAGCTGGGGCCTCTGAGTTGGTAAGTGTGTTATTCTTGTTTATTCCACACATTAGAGCAATGACTTCTACACTTTTCTAAAAGTACATATTCTAATGCTTGTCAGTTTCCTGTTGATTTAGATATACAATATTTTTCTTGTAGTTGGATGCACTTCATCCTATTCTCTCTGTTCTCAGTCTGTTTCCTTGTTTTCTCCAAATTAGAGAATAATGTTTTTAGCACCTGAATTTTGGTAGTTTTGTTCTCAAGTAAAAGATCTCATCGATAAACTTCCAACAAACCCACAAGCTCTATTAGAACATCATTTTTAAAGAAATTGATTCTCTCTCATTATCCATCCCTACTGGCCATCATTCTTGGGAAGGTCTATATATGACATCCAGTGTCCACACTGAGCTGATGAATCTAAAGTTTTACTGGTTAGCTGCAACTGGTGTGTCCATGTGTAGGAGTCCACAGAATGTCATTGTTCATTCTTACTTTTCCAGTGCCCAGGATGTCTAGCTCATCTTACTGCATTTTTGTGGGGTGCTGCTTCCAGGATTTGTTCTGAACATCCTTGTGTAGATCCCATCTACATTTTTTTTCTAAGTGTTTTATTAAAGTCTAATTGGAGCAACCATACAATTGTACTGATACAGCTAGAAAAAATTCCAGTTTTATTTTATCTGAGAGATCAAATTTCCATATGGACATTAACCTGTTAATAGCATTCCATACTTTATCAATGCATATGTAAACATCACTTTCAGTAGATGAGATATTACTACTGAGGTATGTGAACAGGTCTACTAATTTCAGAGGCTTGCTATTTGATGAGGAGATACCACTATTCTAATTAAAACACAGGAACTCTGTTTTATCTGAGCTCATATAGAGCCCATTGTCTAATGTTGCTTGTTCCAAGTTATGCAGCAGAGGTTTGGCTTGGGAACTGTATTTGCTAGAAGTGCTAGATCATCTGTGTAGTCAACATCCATAATTCCATAATAGTTCCTGTAAGATGTCATCTGCTTCTTGCCCTTTTCTAGTTGGAAACCATTTTCTTTCATCAAATTTGACATTCATAGTACATTATTTAGGCAGATTATGAATAGAAATGTTACTGTACCTCCTTGCAAGACTCCAGTGACAATATCAAATAAATTAGTGAAATGGTTCAAATGAGTGAACCATTGCAGGATATGACACAAGGTCAATTTTTAAGCGGAGTTTAACAGGTTTGAATTCAGAGTTTTCCTTCTCCTAGACTAGTTGCCTAACCAAGGCTAAAGAACCCAGTCTGTCCTACTATTTACCCATAGCCGGAGGGAGAATAATTGGATTCATACCTTTCCCAAGGGTATTAGTGCTATGTGAAATGCAATCAGTCTCGTCCAGGATTTGAACTCGTGTCACCGTGTCCATTTCCTACAACGATAACCATTACACCACGGGCACCTACACCTCCATTGCTTTTATGAAGCATCATCATAGCAGTAACAGTTTCTTTGGGAAGATCATATGCTAGAAGTATTTGCTCCCTTTTTCCTCTGTGTTTGGAATAAAATGCCTTAGAGAAATTGACAAACAAAAGTGTTATCTTGGGAGTTTTTGCATGTACTCCTTCAATGATTCAACAGTCAGAATATGAGAAGTTGTGGAGAAGGCTTACCATTTTATTTTCTACCGATGACATTTACTAGTGGCCACAGATGAACACTGAACAGTTGCAAAGAAGAATAAATTAGCATGATAGAAATACTAGTCAAAAATTAATAATGGTTCACATGCTGATCAGTAGGTAGCAGAGAAGTTCAAAATGGATGAAAAAGAAATGGGTTGCAAAGATTTAATGGAATGTATCAACTTTTTCTTTTATCACTTGAATTTGTTTTATTTCTGTCAAAATATCTTTAAATCACTCGCATCTGTAATTGTGACACAGGTAATAATAAATTGTAAACAAAATATCTTAGAAAATCAGCCAACAACAGCAAAAATAAACTAAAATAAAGAGAGAAAATACAACATGTTACCAGAATAATAATATTGTCAGAAAGAAAAAGAAAATATTTTGAATAATATTTCTGAACCAAATATATGTGCTTACTTAATGCCATCAAAATATTTTTTTCTTGTTCACTATGACCTTACCAGAGAAGAATTCTGTGTAAAATGAAACAGGAAAAACAAAATATGAGAATCTATTTTCACAGCTGCCATATTGAAAACCTCCAACTGAAATACATGCATATATAGGTTCTCTCATATAACAAAGCATATTGGGTAATGTTCATGACTACTTTAAATGATATAAGCATTAATTTAAAGTAAACATAAGCAACATACAGCAAAATTCAAATTCAGTTCTACCAATTCCACTTTCTGTACTGGTAAATATTAAACCACTTCCCACCCTTACACAAGAAATAGAGATAAAAAAATCTTTAAACAAAGTCCTATTTTATATTGGTATCCAAATTCCTCCCTGTTGACTTCTGTATTTGATACCAATATTCTAATGTCTATTCAAAAAGAAATACACACATTCTAAAATATGACCTCTGCATAACATTCATCCAACAGAAAGAATCCTTTCAGATTTATGTACACTTTAATCACACACCCACATACATACATGTAGTCATTTACTAAGCTTGGATTAGCACAAAGCCAAAAATATGAGGAACCCAGTGACAATCAAACTCAACAGCAATGGTCTACAAGTTTAGCTTGATAACCATGATGATAAACACATCTTAACTGGTTCAGTAATTGATATTTATTTGTAGGTGAATTCAATGGCATAGCAAGGATATAAAACATGGGAAAGTGACCACATAAAAAGTAGCCAGGACACATACCAAATAATTTTAAATTCACCCATTGCTTTTATTTTGTATTTAAAATCAAAATTAAAAGAACAAGCTTTAAAGGAAGTACATAATTGATAAGATAAAATTAACGTAAGTTTCAGACATTTTTTATCAACTCACATCACTATTGGCATGCTTGGAGGCAGGAAAGATATTTAATCAAGTTCGTACTCACCAAGGACCAATATTAGCATATCCGTAATATATCAACATTGAACACAACAGAAGGCAACACAAGATAAACGCATTTACACATAAAAAACATTTAATATATACAATATACATACCAGAGGTATTAATAGAAAAAATATGTGAAGTTCTGGTTGGTTGGTTGGTTTGTTTTATGGCATATCAACCCTTTTTGGGTTATTTAATGCCAAATTAAGTCATTTTGAGAAAACTTTTAAACAACTACGTTTAGTATAAATACAGTTTTTTTGTTTACACAGTTAAATGTCAAAACAGTTCTATTTCAAACAATTCAGTTTAGCATAAGTACAATTTCAATGTCAAAAACATTTCCATTTTCAAACAGTTCAGTTTAGCATACAAAAACAGTTGCATTTCAAACAATTCAGTTTAGCATAACTACACAGTTTGGTTCTATTTGACCAATAGATAGGACCCTATCAGGTGCTACCACTCTGAGCCAGAGTGGACCTGGGAGCAATGGCAATGAAGAGGTGCTCCACATTCCCCAAAGCTCCAGCATTACTGGAACCTCACCATCAGATGGTTTAGTGTCATATCCAGGAAACTTGTTGTGGGGGGTGGGGCTTACCCCTCTGCAGAGATGCATTCAACTGGGCAATCAAACAGTTTGATTTGATCCATAGATAAGACCCTATCAGGTGCTACCACTCTGGGTCAGAGTGAACCTGGGAGCTTTGGAGTACTCCACATTCTCCAAAGCTCCAGCATTACCATAAGATCATTTAGTGTCATATCTAGGACACTCATTGGGGGAGTCACACCCCTCAGCAATGATGCAGTCTGTGTATTCTACAACTCTAGCTGACTGAGCTAAGCAGTAGGTGTTAAAGGTACAAAATGGAAAAAGGTTACTTAACGAGTGTTATTAATAGAACCATATGATTTAACCATTCCCTGGCAGGGACAGAGACAACATCTCTGCTGTTCAAAGAAGAGAGATTAAAAAAAAAGGTTGAGAATGTCATGTGACACACTACGAGCCTCTAATGGACATGCAAATTATCTAAGGGAGATAATTTTTTCTTTTATTCCTACATCAGCTTGTTGTCAAAAGAGATGGTGCCTAAATTTCCCATTTGAGTTTTTCAAGGTATGAAACTTGCATAAATCTGGGATTATGGCTTGTGATATGGAAAACGGTGTAAATCCTCAGGATTATCAAGTATCAATGAAGAGGTTATGATGTCACAATTTGTTTTAGTTTCCTAGATATCAATGACCACAAACACTATGAAAAGTAAATTAAGTCTTTGGAAAACAAGAGAACATTGCAGAAAGGCTTGCTTCCTACAACTGAAAATTTATTTCATAAAGAGGAATGTTATTTTTCAATAAGACATTGATTCTGCATACACTGCAAAAACCATGGCTTAAAAACAAGTCCCCCAGGCTAATGTTTTGACCTGGTCAGAGACTACTTTTGTACCCCATAGGGAAAGTTTGGTCTCGGATTAAACATAAACTAGCCAGGAAACATTTTCCAATGACTCATCAACTGTGTGAATAGAATAACATGGATTCTTCGTTCAGTAAAAAACTGTCCGCAAGTTTACCCATAAAATTGGTTGGATTTATAGCATGTCAGCCCTTGTTCTGTCATTTTATGCCAAAGTTAGTTTAACAATTATGATCTCAATTAACTATTATTATATACAGTACAAAAATCTATCTTCACAATCACTTTAAACAGGAAAAACACTTCATCTCAAATAGATCATTCTGACCCATAGATGGGATCTTAACAGTTATACTTGAGAATAATAGCAATGAAGGGGTGACTACTCACTCCCCAAAGCTCCAGAACTGGAGCCTCATTACCAGATGCAGTTTAGTGCTATACACAAGACATCGTTTTTTTTTCTTGGTTTTTTTTTTTGGAGGGAAGTCTTACTCTTTTGCAGAGGATGTATATTCTAGGCCTCAACTAGCAGGGTGAATTTTGTCAAGCTGGAATTCAAAAATAAAGATGGCCTAGCTGGCTGCAGCTGCAGAATACACAGACTACTTCTCTGCAGAGAGGTAAGACTCTCCTAATGAGTGTCCTGGATATGACACTAAACAATCTAATGGTGAAGGTTCAGTAATGCTGCAGCTCTGGGGAATGCAGAGTACCCCTTCATTACCATCACTCCCAGGTCCATTCTAGCCCAGAGTGGTAGCACCTGATAGAGTACCTTTAGTACCTACTGCTTAGCTCAATTGGCTACAGCGGTAGAATACACAGCCTGCATTGTTGCTAAAGAGTCACTCTCCCAATGAATGTCCTAGATATGACACTAAACAATCTTATGGTGAGGTTCCAGTAAAGCTGGAGCTTTGGAGAATGTGGAGTACTCCTTCACTGCCATCACTCCCAGGTCCACTCTGACCGAGAGTGGTAGCACCTGATAGAGTCTTATCTATGGATCAAATCAAACTGTTTGATTTCCCAGTTGGCTGGGCTGTAGAATACACAGACTGCATTTCTGCAGAGGGGTAAGCTCCACCCCACAAGTTTCCTGGATATGACACTAAACCATCTGATGGTGAGGTTCCAGTAATGCTGGAACTTGAGAATGTGGAGCACCTCTTCATTGCCATTGCTCCTAGGTCCACTCTGGCTCAGAGTGGTAGCACCTGATAGGGTCCTATCTATTGGTCAAATACAACTTATGTACTTAAACTGTGTACTTATGCTTAACTGAATTACTTGAAATGACTGATGTTTAATTGAATTGATAGTGTTAAATAGCAATACTTGGAACTATTTAACTTTGTGACATGCTAAATAGAATTTTTTGATCATTTAACAGTGTGTAACAAATGACTGATGATTAATTGAATTGTTAGTTATACATAGCAATACTTGAAAATATTAAACTGTGTGCAAACAAATGATTAATAATAAATAGAATCGTTCATATTAGATAGAAATAAGTGAAACAATTTAACTGTGTGAAAAGAAATGAGCTCAGGCTCATTTAAAAATGTTATTTACAAAATCTGTTAAGAAATCATATATCTAATATATATGTATAAAAAGGATTTGGCAATAAATAACCTAAAATGGTTGATATGCCATAAAACTAAACCAATCAAAGATCATAGATGAATGATTTTCTGACCATAAACCTTTAAACCATAAACCAAGGGATACTCTACATATGAGATAGGTATAAATATGAGTATATATATATATATATATATATATATATATATATATATACCTGGCTATTGGCTTCATGAGTAGTGTGTTCACCAATGGTCTGGGAGACCAGGGTTCAATCCTAGGTCGAGTCATATCAAAGACTTAAAAAATGGTACTTGATGCCACCTTGCTTAATACGCAGCATTATAAGGATCATGGGTAAAGTAGGACAATCTAGGGAATGGAGTAACGCCCTCCCCTACACTTCAGCATAGCAGCTATTGAAAAGGGACCCTTCGGGTCACCCTCAACTAAGGTCACCAACTTTACTTTTATATATGGTAATCCCTTTAAAATGTTCATTTTTAATTTTTACTCTCAGATTCTATTATATTTACAAGAAATAAAATCTATTGAAAATTTTATTGCGTCTGGTTTCTTATATAAAAGCTAATACATAAAAGTGATTCTTTTTTTTTTCTTCTTGTTCACAAGATAATATAATTTAAATGAATAACAATAAAGATATGACTCCATAATTCCTCAGAGCTCTAAAACTAAAGCCTCACCACTGGAGATAGTTTAGTGTCAGACTCCTAACACTTTACCCAAAAGCTTAAAAATTTTAAGAAATCAATGAGAAAAATAATCCAGTATTATAATTTATCTATTTGCTTAACTTTTACAGACAAATTATTCATCGTAAAAAGTTTAATATTTTGCCATTTTGGGCTTGGCCCAATATTTTGCCCAGGAGTGTACACTTATGGATATATAACATGTGAAATAATTTTTTTAAGCCATATAATGCAATTTACTAAAACCCCTTTATATTTTTCAAACTATTAACTGCCATTACATCTTAATTGTTGGTTGGTTGGTTATCAAATCTTGCTGAAATTTTTTAGGTTAAAGTTTTGAAACAATTAAGGTCTCTAATCATATATGATAGAAATACTTGTTTATCTCAAATTAATTTATTTGAATATGTACTGAGTCTGAGTGAACCTTGGATTAATGACAATATAGACGTAACTCAGCACTCCCCAGAGCTCTAAAAATAAAGCTTCTTTGCTAGATGCATTTTATTGTCATATCCATAACACTTGCTTACAAGGCTAAAACATTTCAAATAGACAAAAAGAAAAACATCCTTGATAATATTTTATCTATTTTACTGACAAATCATTTGCTGTTAAAAACTTAATATTTTGCTATTTTGGGTTTGGTCCAATATTTTGCCTGGGAGTGTACACACACACACACACACACACACACACACACACATATAATACATATGAAATAATTTTTTAAGTCAATATAATGTACATTATATAAAAGATGCAGCACAAGTAGTCTACATATTATATATGCTGGGTTAAAGGCTGCCTTCAGATTAAAAATATAAATAGGAAGATGTTAACTGCCTAAAAAATTTTGCTATCATTGAATTGCATGTTTTCCTTTTTATTAAGATGATGCTGCATTAAGTCAACATTTTTTAAAGTAGGAGGAAAAGTTTAAAATATGTGGAACAGGTTTTGATATCAACTAAAGTAATACATTTATTTTTCTATGTATGTATGTATTCCATATATACCTGTTTCTAAAATTTTATTTTAAGACTTGACGTGTGACCCAACCACAATATATAAATATAAATTCATGCATGTACAGAAATGGAGATAGATAGATAGATAGATAGATGATGAAAAGGCTGGGATAGATAGATAGATAGATAGATAGATAGATATTATCAGACTAAGATAGATAGATATATAGATAGATATTATCAGACTAAGATAGATAGATATTATCAGACTAAGATAAATAGATATATAGATAGATATTATCAGACTAAGATAGATAGATAGATATTATCAGACTAAGATAGATAGATAGATATTATCAGACTAAGATAGATAGATAGATAGATGAACAGGCTGGAATAGATAGAAAGAGAGATATTTACATAAAACAGACATAAGAGAGCTGCCAACTCATATATTGTTATGACTATATTCAAAAAGGCAAAACCTGAAGGACTGTTTTGTTATGATTTTACATATATACAATGAAAGTGACTCCCCTTTGCTTACATAACAAGTATTCATAGTCTATTTTTGTTTTATGTCCTATATGCTACCAAATATGATATATGTATGTGTGTATATCTCCATATAAACATAATTAGATGTAGACACAAGCACAAGCACACACACACACACACACACACACGTAAATAGGCATGTATTAAAATTAAAATAGAAAATAGGTCACCTAACTTAAAGTTTCATGAAATTTATAAGTTGGGTGTATTGCTATACAATATTTTTTTGTATTTAGCAATGTTTTATTTTCTATTATTCTTATTACTGCCAGTTACATTTTTAAACAAATGGTATGTAGACCATCAAAATTGTATATATGAGTTAGTATAGCATAGACACAGAGTCAGCAGCAACTGATGACTGTCAGTTTCTCACAGATGTAATCGTCAGACCAAGTAATTCCCACGCTGTAGGTATCTCTTTATATACTGTGGTATGGGGTATGATGGTAAGAGTAATCTAATCTGTGGAGTATTTTGGAAAATGTGTTCTAGTTTATGGGGTATTCAGGGAAGAGTGTTCTAGTTTATGGGGTATTCTGGGAAGGGTGTTCTAGTTAATGGGGTATTTTGGAAAATGTGTTCTAGTTAATGGGGTATTCTGGGAAGGGTGTTCTAGTTAATGGGGTATTTTGGAAAATGTGTTCTAGTTTATGGGGTATTCTGGGAAGGGTGTTCTAGTTTATGAGGTATTCTGGGAAGGGTGTTCTAGTTTATAAGGTATTCTGGGAAGGGTGTTCTACTTTATAAGGTATTCTAGGAAGGGTGTTCTAATTTATACTGCATAGTTATTTGCAGGATTATATTGTATTAATTTTGTGATTTGTTAATTTATTTAATGTTTTATTTATTATTATTATTCATTCCTTGAGAGTTTTTCACATCAGTGTTAGCTGATGGTCTTTCACTGAAGTTTGAGTGACAGCAAGTCTCCAGGACTCTTCTCAGTATTCTGGCCGATCTCAATAATGTAGTAGTTTGGATGGTCTCCCCTCATCCTCTTATTTCTAAGTCCCCCAGTCCCTTTAATGATCCTTTGGTGACTGTACCAAGAGCACCAATTACAATTGGTAAAACCGTTACTTTCACGTTCTACATTTTTTTCAATTCCCTTGCAAGGTCACAGTATTTATCCTTCCTTACATTTTCTTTCAGTTTTACTCTATGGTCAGCCAGAAGAGCCAAGTACACAATTTTGCAAGTTCTCTTTTTGTTTTTTGTTGATTATTATAAGGTCTGGTCATCTGACCAAAATTAGGTGATCCGTTTGTATGTCAAAATCCCATAGAAGTTTGTGTCTCATTTCTCAGGACAGATACTTGGTTGTGCATATACCACTTGTTCATATGGTCAAATTTAAATTTCTTGCACAATTCCCAGTGGATCACTTTACCCACCCAGTCATGTCTAGCCTTATACTCCTTCTGTGCTTATTTGCTGCACTTGCTTATTATGTGAATGATCATTTCATCTCTAAATACATATTTTTATTCTATTATCTTTTTAAATTTATTATTCATTTATTTTGAATTATTTTATTTGAAGTCATTAATTTTCAGGTGAATTAGTAGGAATTTGTTTTCATATCTACATTTGGACACAAGTCCTAATCATTTATTTAAGCATTAGTTTTGTTCTAAGAAGGTGATTATGGATACAGTGTTTTGAGGTGTTGTAAGCTAGTGCTATTTTTCTCACTTTCCAGATTATTTATGGTGTGTTTTAGTTTGATTTTTCCATGTCCCATATGTGACTGTCTAGAAAATGTTGTGCTGTGTTCATATTTTTTATTGTTAAATGATATTTTGTGTGGTTTAGTTTCTTTGTTTTAATGGGATATCTATGTAATATAATGGCTGAGGGATTTCGTTTTATATATCTTGCCTTTCAGTTTAGTTAGGCTGAGAACCTTTCGCTTAGCGCATGGGTTAGTTAGGTGCAACATGCAGGTATTCATGTGCACGCGGAGAGGACGCGTCATTCACAGATGTCAAAATAAAACCCCAGATAAGAAATGTGACCAGGCGATGTGAGTGACGTCATGCACCGGAAGCATGGGCTGAGATTTGAGAAAAGTCAGTTAGTTGAGTTTTAGCGTCCGAAGAAGACAGTGGACTTTCAGAGCTCACCGAGGCCTTGTGGCGGGTGCCACACGTGGTGGGGGGGGAGATGGAAAAGTCAGCATAGAGAGATTGTGTATCTCTCTCCTTATGTCGAAAAACCATTTAACTCAAAGGTAATAAAATGTTTCATACCTGAACTAAGAAGTCATAAGTGTTTTTTTGTGTTTCGGGATTCCTATGTTATCTATATATGCACGTTATGGACATTATGAACGTTTTGCGTACCGGTATGAATATGTCCATTTCACGTATTGATATCTGGCTATGTAACATCTATAGCTGGGTGGGAATAAGGGAGTTTATACCTTCCCTAAGGGTCTTAATCTGAAAGTGAATACAATAGCATGAGTTGAGTTTGAATTCACTTATTACAATATCACAGTCCATAATGTCATAGGGACTCCCCGCCGTTGTGTGTGCATAGCTCCTGTTTCTAGAGACCTTCTGTTACTTCTACATATTTTTCTGTATTTTCTTTAGATGTTACAATAGCTTGGCATACAAAGTTTGTAGACAATTTCCATTTAGGAGGCAATTATGTTTTATTTTGCAGTTACAAGTGATTTTTGTTGGCATTTACAGTGTATTATAGATTTTCTTAAAGTGTTTTTTTTTTGTTTTTTTTTATTTGCAATATGTTTTCAGTGCAGCTAAGTTTTAGTGAATTTCTATTGAACATTTCTAAAGTTTTCTTTACACAAACGAAGAACTATAAAAATTTATGAAATCATCTACTGACAAACATGAAGTACCAGGAATGTGGACATAACAGAAATTTAGAGTTGCACTTTAAGGTTTTCCATGTTTCTTGTAAGTTCTTTGAACCCTACAAGGAAGCTCTTTTTTCCACAGCGGCTGCAGGAGAAGGTATAGTACCTAGTATAACCTCTTCTTCTCCTCTTACCCCTCTGTTTGCAAGGCTTAAAATATACTAGGTGTGACATTAAATTGTATCCAGCACTGAGGATCCAGTCCTGAAGCCCTAGGAAGTGTGGAGTGCCACTTTATTGCCATTAATCTTAGGCTCATTCAAAGCTAGAGTGTAGTACCTGTTAGGGTGCTATGTCTGGGTCAAATAAATCTGAAAATTATGAGTATTGGATTGTAATGCTTGAAATCATAACTATGTGCAAACAAATGATTATCACAGACAAATATTTTTAAAAAAAGAAAGAAAAATACAATTTTAAAAATGATTGCAATACAATGAAATATTTAGAAATGAATAAAATTCTGGCATTAAATAACCCACAAAGAGTTGATGTGTCATTAAAAAAATAAACCTAAACCTCTTTCTTTAACTCACTCACTCATTTAACAACTTTTTCTTTCTTTCAAATAGATCTTTTTTGAAAATAATTAGGGAATGGAAAAACTTGAGAATTGTTTGTATTAAGAATAATTACTTGAAACAATAATTGCTTACTAAGGATTATTATTATTAGTTACTTGAAACCATATAACTGTAAATAAATGAATATCATTAAAAAGAACAGTTACTTTAAACCATGAAATTATGTATATATAAATTAGACTGGAAATTGCTTTATTCTCTAAGAATCTTAATACATTTGGTTTAGTTTGGTTTCTTTTGTTTAATGGCATATCAACCTTCATGGGTTATTTAAAGCCAAAACCATCCTTGTAGAAGAACAGTAGTGGCACTATTTAACCTGTAGCTGGGAGGATAAGAATGTTTAATTTTCCCAAGGGTATTAGTCCAAAGGTGAACATAATAGCACAACTGGAGTTTGAACTCATTTACTACAATGTTGCAATTCAGCACACTATCAAATACTAATAATTTATATGGTGTAGTGACACCATATAAATTATTAGTATTAAATAGAAATACTAGTTATCATAAGTGTGCAAACAAATGATCACTATAATCAAATAAAAAAGTTATTAAAAAATGATTACAATGAAGCATTGAAAATATAATTATGATTGTAATCAAGTATTTACAAATAAATCAAATTTTGTCATTAAATAACCCATAAGGAGTTAATACGTCATTAAACTAAAAACATCATCTCATGAATTCAATTATAACTGAATTTTTTCAAGGATAAGAACTAGTATATGTGTGTGTATACCATCCCATTGGCATAATGGTTAGAGTGTTTGCCAATGGTCGTGGAAACTGGGGTTCAATCCCAGATAGAGTCATACCAAAAATTAAAAAATGGTACTTGAGGCCTCCTTGCTTAACACTCAGTATTATTAGGTATGGATCAAGAATAAGAGAAGCAATCTAGGGAAAGATGTAGCACCCTCCTCTACACCTCGATGTAATCCTATTTACCAACCCCTCCACTCGGGCAGGATATGACACAAGGTCAGTTTTTAAGCGGAGTTTAACAGGTTTGAATTCAGAGTTTTCCTTCTCTTAGACTAGTTGCCTCATCAAGGCTGAAGAACCCAGTCTGTCCTACAATTTACCCATAACTGGAGGGAGAATAATTGGATTCATACCTTTCCCAAGGGTATTCGTGCTATGTGAAATACAATCATTCTCGTCCAAGATTTGAACTCGAGTCGCCGTGTTCATTTCTTACAACAATAACCATTACACCACAGGCACCTCAATATAATAGCTATTGAAAAAGGAGCCTTCAGGTTGCCCTCAACCCTGGTTGGCCAACTTATTTATTTATATGTGTGTGTGTGTAACCCAACAAAAACAACACTTTATAAAGGGATATTTTATTAGAGCAATACATATGAAATATTCTTGGGAATAAAGCAATTTCCAGTCCAATTTATATATACACACACACACCAGTAATATACTCAGTAATTCAACCACAAACATCATCACAAAAAACTTAACCTTGAAATCAAAAAGTTACAAACTCTTCAAAAACAATTAAAAATATAATCAATAATATGAATAACAATAATCATATCAAATTCTGATGTGGGTATATACCCTATACAGTGTTTAGGATAAAAAGGAAATATGTGGGTGAAACTTCACAATCAATTAAAAAACATATGTATAAACACAGAAAAACCATGAAAATTGGCAATGATAAAAATCCATTAGTAAAACACAATTTAAGAACTAAAGATTCCAAAATGTTAATTAATATACATTATAAACAACATAAAAAGATTGATGAATCTAGCATTATCACTAACTGTAATACTGTCAAACAAAAACCCAGTTTTTTTTCAACTAATCTACTGATCTAGTGCTAATAAGTTATAAGATTCCTTATTTTAATTAGTTTTTTTTTTATCAGTTTTTAATATTTATACTTACTTATTAATGTTCTTCACAATGCTTCTAATCACAATTCTTCCTAAACTTGATTTTTATTATAAATTACAAACAAAAATAGAATATGTCATTCAATATAAATACAAAAACTACACACAAAGATATTAACTTTTGAGAAAACTTTTTTAAAAAAAACGATTTCTTATAAAGTTGCCAAAATTTTTTTTTTAATTCATATCAAGTACACAACCCATTAAAATAAAATTTTCAACACTAATTACATCCTATTTTAAACAGATTACTACAAACGGTGATAGAATACCAAGAATTTTTCATTTCATTTTTAAATATATTCAAAAATGATCTTGTTTAAGGAAGGTTTCTTAATCTTTATATATGTAGCTTCAAGAATTTGGAGTTCTTGTTAGTTCTATCTTTGTGTGATATAGAGAAGTGTTTTTATAGAACAGTCATATTCTAAAATGCCTTTAATACTCCCCACCCCCATTCTTCCTCTAACCTCCAGTAAAATTCTTTTCTTCCATAAATTCCCCACCCACTTATTCTTGCCCCTACTATTTACATAATGTATATGACTTGTCATAGTGTTTGTCATTTCATTATTCATTCTTCAGAAAATGACTCCAATTGGGGCCAAAAGTACTTGGGGAAAAATACAGCACCTTCCTGAATTCATTCCATCCAAAAATCAAATAACTCATATGAAGACTTGAATAGATCAAAGACAGAATAGGCAGAAACAGAGTGTCTGTCCTATTAAACTAAACATGTTTAAAAGAGAAAATGCTTTATATATATATATATATATATATATATATATATATATATATGGGTAGGCTTTGGAATAAAACCAACAGTATGAAAAAAGAAAGACAATATGAAAAATTCAATTAACATGTTTATTTATTACTTGAAACCATATATACATATATATATATATAACTATAAATAAATGGTTACTACTGAACAAAAATAGTTACTTTAAATCATGTAATTGTTTACAGATTATTAGTATCATAAGGACAGATTTTTTTCAAATGAAATTTTATTTTGCAACAAGGAAAAGTACACTTGGTGTAATAATTATTGTATCAAAAAATGGAATTAGTAACTCAAGTTTCAATTCTGATCAGGGCTGTATTTCACTTCATATTAATGCCCCTTGAAAAGGTATGAATCTTTCTATTCTTCCCCCCTCCCCAGCAATGTGTAATGCTGTTTAGGCTTGGTAAGGCAACCAGTCTATGAGAAAAAAAACTTTAAATTCAAGCCAGCTTTACTTCCATTAAAAAATTGACCTTGTGTCACATCCTGCTCATAGCAAGGGGGTTGAGTAAATACATACATGCGACATAAAGGAGAGAAATTTGACACTTTTTATCATATTTTGTTTTTTTGTTTTTTTGCTTGATATTTTGTATCAGTTAAGTTGTTTACCTTATTATACAAGTTGTTTTGTTTTGTTTTTCATTGTTGATGTGGTTTAATATCCCACATTCTTTGAGTATTAGTTTGGTGAGGACGGTGGTTATAGCATAAAAATTTGACCTTAAATTGATGGTACTAGTCTCATGTATTAGTGTACTTCCTATGTAATCTATAAGACTACTAACATCAATATACTACTAGATTTGTCTACCCCTTGTCCCATCTAGATATTTTTTGCAAAATGAAATTTAATTTTTGATGAGACTGTCTCCTTATAGTGAAACATATATCAATCTAATTTTCCATATTGTCTACCTTTTCTCATACAACTAATATATATATATAAATCAAATTGTATTCCACCCAGTCAGCAGGGCTTAGAATACACTGACTGTATTCCCTGTACAGGGGTAAAACATCCTTAAAAAAAGGTATTACACTAAACTGTATCTGATGACAAGGCATCAGTTCTGGAGATCTGGGAAATGAGAAGTACCCCTTCATTTTCATTACTTCCAGGTCAACTTTGACCCAGAGTGGTACTATCTGTTAGAGCCCCATATATGGGTCAAATAGATCTGTTTAAAACTTATTCATATTCAATAGGACTATGTGCAAAAAACAAAAACAACTGAACAAAAAATGTAAATATAAATGTACAATGAATGCAATTCTCAAACATTTAAGCATAAAATAGGCCTATATGGGATAAATTACAGTTAAAATCAGTCAAATTGTATTTTATACATAAATAGATACTTAAAACTTTCTAATTTCTTTTTTTTTGTTGTTTTAAATGGTTTATCGACCATCATGGGTTATTTAATGTCAAAGCTATCCTTGTAGAAGGGAAGTAGTGGTACTATTAACCCATAGCTGGGATGATAAAGGGGTTCATGCCTTCCCTAAGGATATTAATCTAATAGCACAACTGGAGTTTGAACTCATTTACAAGAATGTTGCAGTCCAGCACATTAGCTAGTATACCACGAGGACTCACTCCTATATGTGCATGTGTGCATATATATATATATATATATATATATATATACACACACATTGCAAAAAAAAAATGACCAACTGAGTGACCATTGGTTTCTTTGTTTAATGACATATCAACCTTCAGGAGTTATTTAATGCAGAAGTCATTTTTGTAGAAGGACCATAGTAGTACTATTTGACTCATAGCTAGGGCATAAAGGAGTTCATAATTTCCCCAATGGCACTAAAGTTTTGGATACTATTAAAGTGTATAGTTGCTCGATTTTACTCCTATTACTGACATTATTCATAATGTTTGTAAAAATTTAAACATCTTAAATAAAGTGTAAAAGGAAAAGAGATCTGATAAGTTTATATACACATCCAATATTCAAACAGAAATACAACACAAGAGGTAAATAAAAACAGATGAGAATAAATAGATAAATGTGTATGTGACCCCCCCACAACAAAGTTTATCCAAACACATCCATCCTCCCTAGCCTCTGTCTTCAGAGCTTTCTATTATCTATGTCATGATGTGTATGCGTCCCATTGTTCCTAAGACTGACCAGAATAAAAGGCTTCGAATTTCAGAAAGTTCTAGAAGCACTTAATACAGCTTTTATTGTCCACAATGGATATTTCTATACATAAACAGACATAAGACCCATTGTTTGTGAGAAACTACTTTCCAAACATAATATTCATTATTGTCTCTTTATCTCTCCTTTTCTTTATTTTTACTTGTGTTACTCATAGAATAATTAACAATTTAGAGCCTCAAGCTCTGATATCAAACCAACTGGAATTCTCTTCATCAATTTTACACAAGTCAAGTCTGATATCCAGTTTTGAAACTTAAATCTCACTACATGCAACTACAGATCTTATAGAATAACAGAAAAAATCTTTTTTTTAATTTTTTTCTGAGATATATATATATATATATATATATATATATATGTGTGTGTGTGTGTGTGTGTTAATGTATGTATGTGCATATACATATATATATATATGAAGAAAGTAGGAAAAATAAAATAATCCAAATTTGATGAATTTATTTTAACGGAAAGTCAATGTTAAACATCTCGGTTTTAATAACCTTCATCAGGACTTTAATATCATGAAAGATATTGTTTATACAGCGATGGACATTTGTTTCATGATATTAAAATCCTGATGAAGGTTATTACAACCAAAACATTTAACATTGACTTTCCATCAAAATAAATTCATTAAATTTGGATTATTCCCTATTAATTTTCTTCTAAACTTCTTCTCAAAAGATTTTTTTTAATTCCTAGTGGAACATTTACTATCTATTACCAAACTCTACAGCACTGAAACTCTGTGAACAAAAATATGAATATTTAGCAGTCCCAGCAGTTGACAAATGTACTTATAAGGAAATTAGAAAAACAACGACCATCTAAGAATACACTATTGAAAGATTGTCTACTCTCAGAATGGAATGCTATTAGTTATTAGTAATAATATCATTTTCAATAGTTTCATTCATTGAATTTATTCAATGGAGGTGGGGATATTTCATAAATGTATTAAGTATTTTATACAGTATTGCTCATAAATATTGTTCACCACAAACATTTCTTTTTATAAAAAGTTAATTTTCTTCTAAACCAAAGATGCCAAGATTTCATCATTCCTAGTGTAACAATCAAAACATATATTATAAAGTATTATTCATAAGTAGACTTTACAGCATTGAAACTCTGCAACTAAAAATACAGTTGCATAAACATATAGGAGGTCTATATATTTTTGGACTGCTACATATTCATATTTTTTGTAACTCTCTAACCAAAAATATATATATATATATATATATATATATATATATATAGAGAGAGAGAGAGAGAGAGATAGCAGTCCAAAAATAAGTACACCCCCTATATATACTTATGCAATTTTCTTTTAGTTTGTGGAGAAGTTCTATCTTATTTTTGATTACAGAGTTTCAATTTTGGTAATAAATAATACCTAATAATATCTGTTTTGATAATATATGATGTTTAACTAAAAATGATAAAATCCTAGTATTTCTAATTGAAAGAAAATTAACTTTTTATCAAAAAATTGTTACAAGTGTACTTATTTATAGATAATACAATATATATATATGTGTGTGAGAGAGAGAGAGGTATGTGTCTACACGTTAGGTGTGTGCAAACATTTACAGATTCTTATAAAAAAAAAAAAAAGAAATGTTTTTAACAGCATATTTAGTCTTTGATTTTCAAAAAGGAAAATGCTGAGAATTTTTACTCACATCAAATGTATATTATAGGAGGGAATGTTAAAAAGCTCTAGGCCTGACCAAAAAAAGAATGATCAAGAGTACATTTGTTTTCATATTTTTGAAAGACTGTTTAAGATTGGTTTTTAGCAATGACACATTATTTTCAAAACTCAAATTAATCAACCCTTGAAATAATGTGTCTTAAGTAACAAAAATTTGAAAAGAAATTCCAAAGAAAAGTTTCATCAATTAATAAATTTGAAATGATTATTAACAAACTGCTTCTACCAAATAACTATTAATGCACTTTTTATTTTCTTTCAATTTTACTGTATGGTGTGTTGGAACAGTAACATTGGCATCACCGTTGTTTGCTTATTTTTTTTTTTTTTTTTTGCATACTCCATGGTCTAGTGCTAACCGAAGTTGTCCAACAAGATCAGTTGGCATAATTTAAATGTGTTAGAATATAAAATTAGAACTGATACTTAAATATTATGTTCACTTAAGTTTAAAAATTTAAAAAGGAAAGACCATAGCAGTCAAAACTCAAACTATGTCACATACTAACATTGTGTTAGAAAAATAATAAAAATAATAAAAAAAGCTACTCTTCTCAAAACCTTGTCCTCACAAATGAAAATAATGTAGACTTTAATAGCTATTAAACTCAGAAATATCAAAATAATTTTTTTTAATCAAAAAAAAAAAAAAAAAGTCGGCTTCCAAACTATACAATTAAAAAAATACCATAGTAGAAATTGTTTAAGTATTAATTGAACCTGACTAACTACATAATCCAAAAGTTACACCAGAGTTCTAGATAAATAAGGAAATGAAAAACATTATTACTCCCTTATCTGCAGAGAATATGGTCCAAGATATCCAGTGGATGCTTAAATTCATAGTGTACCAAATCCTATATAAACTGTTTCCTTGTGCCCATGAATACCCATGATAAAGTCATTTCCAGTCCAATTAGCAACTGAATGATAATTTTGTGGGGTCAGCATCTGCACTGTGTGACCTTTTTTTTTTCAAGATATACAACTTTGTACCTTAAAATAGAAACAGTACTATTACATAGTTGTACATCTGGCCAAACTGACCAAAAAGAGCAATATCAAAAAAACAAGATAATTGTAAAGGAATGAAGTTTACATCATTAAAGTAAAAATAAAACCTTTATTTTCTATATTACAATAAGACAAGTACAATATAAAAAAAGAGATAATGGCTCTTTCAAAAAAATTTTTAAGTTGGATTCACTGCTGTTTTGCATTTGGGAAAAAAATCTGTTTTTTTTTAGGTTGATTTGAAAATTTGTACAAAATGTTCAGCATTTTTTTGCAGGGGTTTGACATTTTTTATTTTGACATATATGTTTTCACATACCTGAAATGTCAGCATCACTCCTCTTGGAGCTTGGGACTATTATTGAGTAAAACCTATGAACTTATTTCCAGGGAAACTGAAAGTGAAACTATGGATAAGAGAGACTGTTGTAAATAAAATAAAAATTATTATTATTATCATTATTATTGAGTAAAACCTATGAACTGCTTATTTCCAGGAAAACTGAAAGTGAAACTATGAATAAGGGAGACTTGTAACTAAAATAAAGATTATTATTATTATTATTATTATTGATGACTAAAACCTATGAACTGCTTATTTCCAGGGAAACTGAAAGTGAAACTATGAATAAGGGAGACTTGTAAATAAAATAAAGATTATTATTATTATTATTGATGACTAAAACCTATGAACCACTTATTTCCAGGGAAACTGAAAGTGAAACTATGGATAAGGGAGACTGTTGTAGATAAAATGAAAATAAAGCAAACATTTTCTCCAGACAAAAAAATTCTAAAAAAAGTGAAAATAAGAGCAAAAAAGTATAAAATAACAATGAACTCACCCTTTTTAATTCAAAATAAGATTGTGAAAACCAGCAATGATTTATCTGGGTAGCTATCATTAATGAGAGGGTACTAAAATAAATGAAATTATTTTCTTATCTCTAGTCATAACCTTGGAAAAAAAACTGCCATTTTGAAATTGTTACCTCAAATCATGGTAAACATTCAAACGGATGTTTCTTTTTTAATCCTCATTAAAAATAAGAAAAAAGTTATACATTTTAAGGAAACATATTTCATGTATGTATTTACCAAACCTCTCTGCCACAGGCAGGATGTGAAAAAAAATTTTAAGCAGAGTAAAACTAGTTTGAATTCAGAATTTTCCTAAACAAGGCAGTCTGAGATAGATTCATGCCTTTCCTTTGAACATTAACTTACCCAGCCTTATCTAGGATTTGAACTCAGATGGTCAGTTCCATTTCCTATGAGGCTAAGTATGCCTCATGTAAGTTAATAATCACTAATTTGAACTATAAGACAAATCTATCACTTCAGATACCCCAATAATAATTTTCATTATGTGACAAATATTTTCAAGTTTTTCATCATTTGACTTGATGAAAGATCAGCCAGATCATAGCTGAACTACAAGTGATATTGCACCACCTTTACCACATCCTGCTTGTGCAAGGGAGTTGGATAAATACATACTGCACCCCATCTAAAACGTGAATACCATTTGTACACCTGTGTTTGTATTTTACCTAGTTTCTAAGCATTACAGTAGGTTTTCACAAAAAGAAAACAAAACACTTCCTGTTGATTCTTTTTTTATCAGCCATCATGAAAATAGCTAAACATGCTTGTAAATGCCACAAGAAAAAGCCACAGAAAATAAATCAATTAATCCAGAAACACATGACAGAATAGTTGAAAACAGTGTCAACTTGTAACAAAAAGCAGAGCAATGTGCAACAATACACACAATATTTGAATTCTGTTTTTTTGCGGGGGGGGGATACCCCCTAAAATTTATTATTTCCTAAACTTGCATATGAGAATCGTTTTGATTCAATACAATATTACATTTTCAAGAGAAAATCGAACAAATAAAATATTACTTTTAGCAACATATAATTTTTCATTACTTTTAAGGATTAAAACAATTCCAAAAAAAGTTCTAATGTGAATACACAGAATTCATTCCCTGGGTAACATTAAGATTAGTAGAGGTCAGAAATTTTCTCAGGGAAATATTGAGGAATCTAACATTAAACTAATACCCATATACAAAATAATAATGTCTAATATCTTATTTCATATACATACCTAAAATCAATCTATGGTTCCTCCTCTACTCATTATAATGATAATAACAAAAACAACAAAGAGAACCTACCAGACCACAGAGTAAAAATAAAAGAAAACAAAAAGAGAGATAAGTACATAGACCTTGCCAGAGAACTAAAAAAACAATGGAATGTGATGGTGATACCAATTGTAATTTCTGCACTTGAAACAATGCCCAAAGGCTTGGTAAATGGACTGGAAGACTTAGAAATCAGAGGACAAATAGAGACCATCCAGATTACAGCATTATTTAGATTAGCCAGAACACTGAGAAGAGTCAAGGAGACATGCTGTCACTAAAACTCCAGTGAAAAACCATTAGCCAATGCATATATGAAAAACTCTCAAAAGAGTATAATGATAATAATAACAACACTCTAGAAAATAAAAATTGGAAGAAAACCAACTAAATGAATACTTAGAGTGAAAAACTAAGGATTTTGCACATGAGATGATATAGAAATGATTATAAGAGAGAAACTAAATCATTTTAATAGCAGCACAAAATAATGCCATAAGAACTAATTATAATAAAGGAAAAATTCATAACACACAGGAAAATAGCAATTGTAGGTTATGGGATGATTGATCGTTGTTTGTTTGGGTTTTATGGCATATCAACCTTTGCAGGTTATCTAATGCCAAATCCATTTTTATACAAATAAACAGTTTTATTTCAAACAATTCAGTTTAGCATGAGTACACAGTTTAATGTTCAAACACATTTCTATTATTAAGTTATTCAGTTTAGGTTGGTTGGTTTTGTTGTATGGTGTATCAACCTTTGTAGGTTATTTAATGCCAAATCCTGTTTGTATATATACATTAGATATATGATTTGTGGACAAAAACTTAGTTTTCTCAGTTAAATGCCCTAAACTATTCCTATCTAACATGAATAATTTTATTTGCTTATTTGCTAGTTTGGTTGTTTTTTCATGGAGTATCAACCCTTTTTCGGGTCATTTAACGTCAAATTAAATTTCAGAAAATTCAGTTTAACATATGTACACAGTTTAGTTCTATTTAACACATAGATAGGTCTCTATCAGGTGCTACCATTCCAGGCCAGAGTGGACCTGGGAGCAAAGGCAATGAAGGGGTGCTCCACATTCCCAAAAGCTCCAGTATCAATGGAACCTCACTATCAGATTGTTTAATGTCATATCCTGGACACTCATTGGGAGAGTCTTACCTCTCTGCAGAAGTGCAGTTGGTGTATTCTACAGCCCCAAACAATTGGGAAATGTGACGATAGAGGTGAAACAGTTAATGAATGTGGTAAACTGGCACAAGTGAGTAGGGAAAGTGATCCGCTAGGAATTGTACAAGAAACTGAAATTTCACCATGCTAATAAATTGTATATGCACAAACCAAAATCTGTTCTTGAAAGGGAAATGTGTAAAATTCTCTGAGACTTTGAGATACAAACAGATCACCCAATCCAGGCCAGAAGACTAGAACTAGTTTTAACTTTTCATCTCATGAATTTTGCCATGCCAATATACCACAGAGTGAAAGTGAAGGAAGGTGAAAAGATGGACAAATACCTGAACCTTGCTAGAGAACTGAAAAAAGTTTTGGAACATGAAGGTGACAGTGATACCAATTATAATTGGAGCCTTTGGAAGAGTTTCCAAGAACCTGGAAAAGAAACTGGATGAACTGGAGATTAGAGGAAGAATTGAGAGCATCTAGACCATAGAACTACTAAAATTGACAAGGATACTTAGAAGAGTCCTGGAGAACTAAGGAGACTTGCGGTCACTCAGATTCCAGTGAAAAACTATCTGTTAGAACTGGTGTGAAAAACTTAGAAAATAATCCTTTATAAACAATCATAACACCAAATAACTATTCTCAATACAAACAATTTGTTTCAAATATTCCTCTCTAGTATTCAGAATTTACCAACAAATCTATTAGATCCATAGATAGGACCCTAACAGGCATTACTACTACCCACAAAGAGTAAACATTATAAATAAAGAAAAAGAACTATCCTAACCAAAACTTTCATTCAGAATGATATAGACTGGATAATGAACTTAGAGAAAGAACATAAAAATAGTAAAAAAAATTATACTCAATTACCAAAGAGGCAAATATAAAAGAGTACTAAAATCCCAAGATGAAAATGATATGGAGGCTGACCCACCAACCAAAACAAGTGAAGTGAAGAACAAAGCCAAACAGGAAGGTATCAAAATCAAAAAAAAAAAAAAAAAAAAAAAAACTTCCTCATGACCAATATCCAACTTTTATCAGAGCAGAGGATATTAGCCAAAAGAAAATCCATCAATGGTTGAGAAGCTCAAGGTTAAAGCCAAAATAGGATATTCCAATCTCACCCAAAGCTCAAATTCTTTTTACAAAAAACTACCGAAGAAACATACCTAAAAATAGTGCTGACCCTAAATGCAGAAAATGAGATGATACAATTTTTTTTAAAATTATCTATATTATAGCAGGATTCTTTGTCCCCACAGCATATGAATATAAACTGTGACATTGGACAATACCTTCACTGGGCCATTGACAAACACATCTTGCTTACTCTTTCTTCTAACCATTTCTATCATGAAGGTATTGTGGGGACATCAGCAATCTGCTGTTTTCTTGTGCAATCATGTAAGTTTCTATGGGGATAGAGTTACTAGTCCCATGCCTCACCTCCGGTTTTGAATTCAGAGTTATTCCTTCTCCTAGACTGGTTTTCTCACCAAGGCTAAAGATCCCAGCCTGCCTGACTATTTATCCATAACTGGAGAGGAAGAGGATTCATACCTTTCCCAAGGGCACTGATGTAAAGCAGAACACAAACTTCCTCATTCAGGATTTGAACTCAGTTTTTTATATCCATTTCCTATGACAATAACTATTATGCATTACACACATCCACACAAACACTAAAATGCTCCATATATTAAGAAATCGTATAAGTGCTATCCTGAAATAGGCAAAAAGATAAAAAAAGTTATGAGCTTATGGGCTTTCCAAGTAAACACGGACAACAATATAAATTCCAAAAGACCAGACATTATTGGTTCAGTTTCTTTGTTAAATGGTATATCAAACTTTGTGAGACCAGATATTATAATGAATTGTTTTAACGATAAAACATGCATATTGGTTGATATGTCTGTTCCAGCTGATCAAAAACATTTGAATTTGAATTTTTCCAAATTCCAAAAGATGCAAAAGTGGAAATTAGCAAATTGTGACAACTGAAAGTATGTGATAATACCCGCTTCTGCAACTCGTTGCATAAGTTACTAAGTACATGTTGAGAACTTATGTGTGGCCAGATCAAGCGAGAAGCAGGTTCACAGGGAAAAGAACAAAAACACAACAACAACTTGTGGTTAAAACATCAAGGGAGGATGGGGAGCATGTAACACTTTGTGGATAATTAATTCTAGTTTGAGTTTCAGCTGGCAAAAGATTATCTTAACTAACTGGGTCCGGCTGGTAATGTCGCTGTTCGTTGTTTCTTTGTCCCAGCCTAATCAACTTTCCTCAAACCCAAACTAAGTCTGACTGCTTGGACCCAAAATGCACCTGTATATATACAGAATGTTTCATTATTATTTCCGGCTAATGGGACACCCACGAATAAACTCTTAGTGTCACAAGTAAAAACAATACCAATAGTTGTTGGAGCACTAAGACTCCTCAAAAAGAAGACTGGTGAATTTATTAACTGCATACCTGGACAGCTTAACATATGTGAAATGCAGAAAATTGCTCTCAATTACACTGTACACATCTTGAGGAAATTCTTATTATAAACAAATGGCACCCAAGTAATTTATATAGATATATATATATGATTGCTTGAGTTTCATTTGTATATAAAGGATATACATAATACCCAAGCTGTCATTCACTGTATTACATGAATGTCAACTCTCGGTCTCAGGATATGACCTGGCTGGTTACTTAAAGATAATGGAATAACAAGATGATATTTGCCACCATTATTGAATAAAGGTGTATTAATACTATTCAGATGTTATGATAATAAATACAAGTTCTGAGATTCTGACAATTTGGGGGCATTATTTCAAATTTGACTTAAAAATTACTGGAGCTGCTCAGAAAATTCAGAATGAAGACACTGAAATAATATCTTATCATATTGCTCAAAACTTGCCTAATCATTTACAGGGTGGTGACTTGTGCTGCACTTCCCTGAAGCAAAAAGGTCTCACTGCTTTGTGTGTTTTTTGCGTAAGTGGCCATTTACAGTGTGATCTGCATGCAAGTATGTATTTCAGTCTGTGATATTACTATCACTTACAAATATGCTTAAATTGGTGTGTACATAAGTGAAGAGATTGCAGTCTTGAAAAAAACAACTATTGGAAGCAGTCCAAAACAAGAGTGATATTTGATTAGAGCATATAGAATGGATTTTTGGGAGAGCAAGAGAGAGTGATGAAGTGAACATTGTATTCAAAGAAACTAGACTTCATGATGAAGTAAGAAAACATGTTTTGTCTGCTTTTTGTTGGTTAGAATCAAGTCTTGCAGCATTGTTCACTTACAAAGTAATAAAATTTTTGGTATTGTTTGGTTCACTCATCCCTTGAAATAAAACCCCAAAATAGATGACTATCAGTGGATGATTATAAAAGATAGAGCAGAACCCAACATCTAACATTTGAAAACCTCAGTAAAGATAGAATTATTAGTAGATAGAATATAAGTTTTAAAAAACATATTGTCTATTACAAAAAAGGGAATTATTTTTTACACATTTTAATCAATAACTTGCAATTATATTAATAAAGGAATGGGCAACTGTATATCTTAATATCTGCAGTAAAAAACTAAGGGTACCTGTTATTTTTGCCAACTACTCACATGATAAAAAACTGGTCATTTTTTCTTTATTTTTTTGCTGATTGATCTTAATGGCATGTCAACCTACCTAGAGTTATTTTATGCTAGCAGGTTAGGGAACCATATTCATATTTTATGCCAGCAGGTTAGGGAACCGCATTCATATTTACATTTTATGCCAGCAGGTTAGGGAACCACATTGATATTCCCATTTTTTAGTAGTTTTTTGCGAGTTTTTTTGCACACAATTGTATGATTTTAAGTATTCCAATCTAAAACTAATTTATACACAATTATATGGTTTCAAGTAATTATTTCTATTGGATAATAGTCATTTGTTTGCCCAGTTACATGGTTTCAAGTAACTAATAATAATGCTTAATAAACAATTATAACTTCAAGTAACTATTCTCAATGCAAATAACTTAGTTATGTGGTATTTAGAATTTTATCAAATATGAATAAATTTCAAAAAGATCTATTTGACCCATAGATGGGACCCTAACAAACACAACCACTCTAGGTCAAAATGGATCTGGGAGTAATGGCAATGGAAAGGTGACTCCATGCTCCAAAGTGTTCCAAAACTAGTACCATACCTAGGACACCACTTTTTAGATGAGGCTTACCTCTAGACAGAAGATACAATTGGCATATTATAAGCCTAGCCAACAAAACAGCTTTATTTTTTGTGTGTATAATTATGCAAGACTAAATAATGGACAATTTCTCTTTTGACTTAATAAGAATTTACAGAATGTGTCTGTCTGGAAATGAGCCAGTAATTTGATATCAATGAAAAAGTAACCTACCTAAGACAGTGGTGCTTCAAAATACTCTCTTTATGACCTCTTTACTTATCCTAGTGTCTCTTCTACTTTTCTAAACAATCCAAAAAGTCTTCCCTGTGCCATCAAAATACTCTCCCTATGACTGTAGAAGTCACTGCTCTAACATATAAAATAAACAACAATAATAAAAACACTTGCTGGCTCAGAAGTCCTAGCTCGCATCCAGCTGGCAGACAAAAAATAAAATGAGTGGTAACTCAATACCAAGCCCTTTACATGACTGAAGCAAGCCAAATCCTGCGAGCAATCTTGAACAAGTCCTGGCAGCAACACCCCACAAGACACCAACTATACTATCCAAGTTAGATGAACTAGACATGCAGGACACTGCTGGAGAAGCAGGGATGAGCTCATAAGTGATGTACTCTTATGGACCCCCACATATGGCCAGGCAAAAGCAGGATGACCAGCACAAACATACATTCAGCAGCTATGTGAGGATACAGAATGTAGCCCTGAAGACCTGCCAGAGGCGATGAACGAGATGGCAAGAGATGGTCAGGAATATCCATGCTAGTGGCACGACATGATGATGATGATGATATATATATATACTAATATACCCATTCACTGGTCCAGCAACTAATCACTATCCAGAGAATGGACTTAGCCACTTGCAAATAATAGAATGCCCTGATGTTCATATAATCTCACTTCAACTTGTAACTCATCGCTTTTACACAAATGAGTACTGACTCATAGCTACTGAGCTTTATGAAAATATCAACAATGACCTCACTAATTATCCTAGTGTCTCTTCTACTTTTCTAAACAGTCTGAAAAGTCTTCCCTGTGCCCTGTTCATTACCAGATATCTTGATAGAATGGTTTGGTTTAAGTTTGGTTTCTTTATTTAATGGCATATCAACCTTCATGAGTTATTTAATACCAAAACCATCCTTGTAGAAGGACTGTAGTGGTACTATTTAACCATAAGCTGGGGGAATAAGGGAGTTCATTCCTTTTCCAAAGCTATTAATTGAAAGTGAACATAATAATGATCAGAGTTTGAACAAGGTTATTACAACGTTGCAGTCCAACATGTTAGTCAGTATGCCAAGGGCTCCTCTTTTAACAAAATAACTTATCACTGTCATACCATGATAACCAACAGTGAAAAGTGGGTGAATGAACACTTGGGCAAACCACTTTTGTCAATCCAAATTCAAATCATGGACAAAACTGTTTGTGTTTCACTTTGCATTAATGCTCCTAGGAAAGGCATGAACCTATCTGTTCTCCCTCCAGCTATGAGTAAATAGTAGAGCAGACAAGATTCTTTATTCTTGGTAAAACAACTAGTCTAGAAGGGAAACTTGAAATTCGAACCAGCTGTACTCCACTTAAAGAGTGACCTTGGTTGGTTGAGTTGTCAACCTTTATAGGTTATTTAATACCAAATTCTGTTTATACGTATATTAAACCAAAGATTTTTAAACAAATACATTTTAAATAAGCCAGAGCTCATTTGTTTGCATACAATTAAATGGTTTGGTTTGGTTTGGTTTTAGAGCATATTAATCATAGTAGGTTATCTAATGTCAAATCCTGTTTACACATATATATTAAATATACATATGATTTGTAAACATTTTATAGATAACATCCTTAAATGAGCCTGAGCTCTTTTTTTTTTTTTTTTTTCCTTTTACACACAGTTAAATGGTTTCAAGTATTGTTATATAACAGTGACAATTTAACATTAGTGATTTTTTTGCACACAGTTTGTTCCATTTGACCGATAGATAGGACCCTATCAGGTGCTACCACACCATGCCAGAGTGGATCTGGGAGCAATGGCAATGAAGAGGTACTACACATTCCACAAAGCTCCAGCATTACTGAAACCTCACCATCAGATTGTTTAATGTCATATCCAGGACACTCATGGGGTCGGGGGGTCTTACTCCTCTGCAGAGATGCAACAGCTCTAGCTGGCTGGGTTAAAATTGACCTTGTGCCGCATCCTGCCCATAGCAGAGGAATTCAGTAAATACATATTTGCCTAAGTAAGCATGGCATAATGGTTAGCATCATAGAAAACAGACTCAGTGAGACAAATTTTTTTCCTAAACAAGGCTATTTGAGTTTCATTTCACACTAACACCCTTGGGAAGTGTTCCACATTGTACACTATGTTGTGTGATGTCATATTTGTTGTGTATGTTTCTTTGCATTACTGAACAGGCATCAATTCTGAACAAGTAGTCCGTGTTAATGAATGTTCACGACCCAATTTCGGAAAATGCCTGATAAAAAAAATTTATAAATAAATATAACTAACATTTGCCTTTAAAATTGTTTATATCTTTAATATGCCAAAGATGTTTGAATTCTTATTGTCTTTTAGGAAAAGGATAAGTGAGATTTGGCATTTTTTAGAAGATAGCTTCTTTAGCAGAAGTATACATTCCTAGAAAACTCGGTGAAGAAGAAAAAAAGAAAACATTGGCAAATCAGGCAAAGAAACTTGCAGAGTCACTAATGTAATTTTTTAAAAAATTAAAAACATAGGATGTCAAGGGAAGTAACTTTGTTTATTTTTTGTTTAATTACTTCCCTTTAAAAACACAGTGCATAAATTGTTTTTTCTGATACAGTTGCTTTTAAGATGAGGTTGTTCGGTATGGCTCCACATAAGCTGCATTGAATTGAATGTTTGCATATTAATTTATTCTAAAAAAAAAAAAAGAATTTTTTTTTAAATTAAAAAAAATTTTTTTTTAAATCGGCTTATTATCATAATGATATTTCAGGTTCAGATTTTACAAGAAAACACTCTTGGAGAACATATTTTATAGTTAGAATGTCAATTCTATTAATCATCAGTAAAAAAATTCTATTAATTATCAGTTTTAAAAAAACAAAAACAAAAAAACAGAACAGCCTTTTGCTGAGAAGGGACCATTTTCAAAAAGTATCAATATTACATTCCACATAAATGGTTGGTTGTTTAGGTTTTATGGTATATCAAATTTTGTCAGTTATTTAATACCAAATCCATTTTTATACAAATAATCAGTTCTATTTCAAACAATTCAGTTTAACATAAGTACACAGTTTGATTGGAAAAACATTTCTATTTCAAGCTATTCAGTTTAGTTAAACAGTTCTAATTCAACCAATTCAGTTTAATATAAATATAGATTTTGTTTACACACAGTTACATTGTCAAAACAGTTCCATTTCAAACAATTCAGTTTAGCATAAGAAAGTAGTTTAATTCACTTTGACCCATAGATAGGACCCTTATCAGGTGCTACCACTTCGAGCCAGAGTAGACCTAGGACGATGGCAATGAAGGCATACTCTGCATTCCCCAAAGTTAGAGCATTACTGGAACCTCACCATCAGATTGTTTAATGTCATATCCAAGACACTGGTCGGGGGGGGGTCTTACCCCTCTGCAGTCAGTGTATTCTACAGCTCCAGCCGATGAAGCAAGCATTCCACATAAAGAATGAATATGTAAATTCTGAAGCCACTATATCTAACCTTGTACAATCATTCTGCAATTAGTACAGATCTCATGTTCATCAAGGCATGCTGACAGCATGAATTCCCATAGCTCTCTCTCTCTCTCTCATCATCCATCTATCAGTCAATACTCTTGGCAAATCCTCTAGATGGCATCTAGCATCTGCAGAGCTGATGAATCTAAGTTTTAGCCCATTGCATGAGTGAGTCCATAGGAGATTGTTGCTTACTTTTCTTACTTTTTTCAGCAGCACCCAGTATGTCTTGCTCATCTTACTTGTATGGTTAGCAAGATGGGAAGTAAATGGCTGTATAGCTGGTGTCTCCCAAGATTGATTCAAAACAAAACACAAAACTCTTCAGTCGTTCTCATCTAGCTTTTTCTCCATGCATTTTGTTGTTTAATTTTATTCAAAAGTTTATATTATTTTACATATTCCTGATTTTTCAATGATTTTTTTTTCCCAAAAAAATAAGTTTTATCTTTCTTGATATCTCAAAATTTTTAAATATAAATATATTGTTTTGACATCATCTCTCATAATGTATCAGTCATGAACTATGTATATATTTGGGCATGAAATTTAATCAGTAATTGTTGCAGACTAGAGTAGCAGCAAACTATATAATTCATTGCAGTCCCCAAAATGGGTTGTCAGAGTGTCAAAGAGAGTCAAAGGGTCAGATGGATAATCAAAGAGTATTAAAGAAGCTCATAGTTAACTAAAGAGATGAATGGTGATAACCCAAATGCAAAAAATAATTGCCTTTATATACTTTTATATCAAGTGACTCAGATTCCACCTTTCCAACAAACTATATATATATATATATATAAAAGACATTCTGAAACTCAATTTTTTTTTAAGAAAAAAATCTTTTGAAGTAACAAAATTTTATTAGAATTTCATATTTGGTATTTGTTAGATTTTTAAAATGGAGTATTCTTTTTCCTAAAAATATTCTCAGAGAAATTATTAGCTTTTTCTTGTTTATTTTTACAGTATCATTTTTCACAAAAATCTCTTGTTCTACACAAATAATCTTCTTATCAGATTTTTCATCCATCTTTCTTATTGCTGTTAGCACAAGGTTTATAGAGATAAAGTTATTTCTATACAAATAGGAGAAATTTTATTTCTCAGAATTCAGTAATGAAAGTGCATGGTCATATTTATTATATGTTATACAATGGAATTTGTTAAGAACTTGAATTAAAATATAACCTGAAATAACAGTTAATCAAACTATTACCAATCATGACGTTTATTATTACAATTTAAGTTTATTAGAAGTTGGACACAATGAAAATGATTCCAAGAACCCAAGATTGCTTCTAACTGACTCTCCAACTTCACAGCCCTGTATAAAACATTAAAAAATCAATTGATCCTTAAAAGGAAGGTTATAATAGTCTCTAAGGTTGCTTCATCATACATACAAATAAAATTACCCTCTAATTCTAATGAGGAGTTATATATCATTGTTGAAAAGTTAATATTCTGATGAAAATAAGCAAACATATAATATCTTTTCACTTCATCCACTATAAATCGCAACATGTTCAAAGGAAGAATTCATAAAGCATATTGCAAAAATCACTGAACAATCAGAAGCAGTTCACTTAGTTTGAAATGTGGTCAAAAAGGAAGAAACAAAGTGAAAGAGGTAAAGACAAACATCAAGACTTGCTCAAACACACTGATCTCGTTGTATCTGTTTGATAGGTTATTCTTATTACTTTAACATTACCCATAAAAATCTGCACAATGGAACCATCTTTCAGTTCAATGAGAAGAATAAAAAACTGGTTTAGGTCAACAATGACAAATACATATTTATGTGAATTGTACATTAGTGTTCACTGAAAAAAGGTTTCCAAAAACAAACATGAACTTATTCATAAAGTGATCAATTCGTATGAATAAAATTTTTGATGTGAGCAGTTTTTATTCCCTATCCTTGTAAAGTGCTCTCTCCATTCCAAACTCATGTTGACCATTTGCTCGCAGCAATGGCTATATGCAAATTTCCTCTGACAGCACCATCTATGGATGTTCTCTCTTAACAACCAGTAATTCAGAAAGACACAACTCTTGGTGCTCACTGCACCAAGTGTAGACAACTCTGGGTCTCTTGTCTTTTCATCTGCTCCAGTCTATTTTAAAGGATTATCACTGCAGATGTTTATTACCAGCAACTTGGTCAGGTAAACAAAGCATTACATCAAAAGTGTCCTGCTTTAGTAAACACAGAATATGCTATTCTCTAGTATGACAATGCAAGGTCACACTCTGTAAAATAAACCCAAGATAATATTTTTAGGATGGGAGGTTCTTCTACATCCTACACACTCATCAAATTTAGCGCCTACAAATCTTCATTTGTTTCAATCACTAGAACATTTCATAAGTGTCAGAACATTCAAAAGAAGTTGAAAATGGTGTTTCAAACTTTTTTTCAAAGAAAACCTCAGATTTCTTTAAATGTGGAATCAAAAATTTGCTTTCCTACTAGGCGATAATCATTGAAAAAGAAGTTGATTACATTTTTAATTGATGATAATTCAATCGATATTTGTTTTTATATTGTCACTTGTAAAACATAATTACTTTCCAAAAATGCAAATATTATACATTTATACAAAACAAAAAGAAATACAATATATTTATTCATACATTCCAATAATACTCATTTAATGCCAACATATGAAATAAGAAAAATATTTATAAGCACTTTGCAAATTTTCTAGTGGAGCTTACTGTTAATGCTTAAATTGAATTCATTCACTACGAACAGCTGAGTTGGCTGGGGCTGTAGAATACCCCGACTGCATCTCTACAGAGCAGTAACCCCCCCCTCTCCAATGAGTGTCGTGGATATGACACTAAACAATCTGGTGGTGAGACTACAGTCCTGGGGTTCTGGGGAATGTGGAGTACCCCTGCATTGCCATTATTCTCAGGTCCACTCTCATCCAGAGTGGTGGTACCTGGTAGGATCCTATCTAAGGATCAAACTGTTTAATTATCTGTGTGCAAACAAATGAACTCTGATTCGTTTAAAAATGTTATCTACAAAATATGTTTTTACAAACCAAATGTATGTGTGTGTGTGTGTGTGTGTGTGTGTGTGTGTGTGTGTGTGTGTGATAAACAGGATTTCTCATTCAGTAACTCAACCAAATAAACCTATTCACTATCAAAAATGAATTATCAATGATACTCAATTAGTATGTGTTCTAAGGGAGACAATTACAACAAAGGGAGATAACTACAAATTTTTTCCAGTTTTAAAAAAAAATCAAATATTCTATCCCATATGCACACATATTCTCACAAATAAGAGACCACCAAAACTTAGGAGCCCATTCTGCCCAACTATTTTTCCCATAGCTGAGAGAAGAGATGGATATATGCCTTTCCCAAGGGGATTTTCGAAAAGCGAAACATAAATAACCTTGTCTAGAATTTGAACTTTGCTCAGAGTCCCTTTTTTGACAAAAACAATTATGACACTGGCCTAATGGAATTTACACTTAGTGTGACAGTTATCGTCGTAGGAAATGGAAAGCGAGTTCAAATCCTGAACAATGTATTTTGCATTTCCCAGAGCACTAATGTTCTTCAGAAAAATATGAATCCATACATTCTCTTTCCAGCTATGGGTTATAGGATTTACACACCTATATTTTTTAAATGGCTGGCGATGAGCACGTGGAGCAGAAAAATTCTAAAAAAAATAGAATCCAAGACTCACCTGTTCTTGAAACAAAGGCTTCAATAAATTAAATAGTTTCAGGAACCTGACTGGACAGAGTAGTCACATGCCGGTGCATTCAACTAGGTCCATGCATTTTGAATTTGTCCTGCGCAAAAATATATCTTGCATTTGGAGAAGGTCACACGATATAGATATCTTTATAGTCTATGCCTTCAAAAGTTCTCTCTTTCATTCTTCTCTCTCCCAGCTAGCAACACCTAGCTTCAGACAACTTGACAGTTCTCACTCTCTAGTGCGCTTGTACAGCCTCAGACATTTTGCCAAGTACTACTTTAGACATGCAGCCTAAAATGGGAGCCAGCAAAAATACATTCATTGCTATAATGAAATTGGTATATTTGTCACACTTTAAGATTCTAAATTTAACATAGACCTCATGATCACCTCAACATACAGATACACACATTGAGCTAGCAGGCAGATGAATACTTTGCTGCTATGTACTTTTTAGTTTCCCAACACACTTACACACACATATTCAAACAACACACACTTAGATTGACATTATATTTGTATTAGACACATACACACACAAATTCAAACCAGCTTTTTTCTACTTAAAAATTGACCTTGTGTCGCATACTGTCTGTGGAGGAATAATTGGATAAATACATATAACACTGGAATCACACAATAAAATCACAATAATTATCAAATTTAAATTATTTAATTCTATGAAATATATATAACATTATTTGGATGCTAAAATATGTACTTTTCAATAAAAATGTTCCTAACTTTAATGACAATAATAATGATAATAATAATAATAATAATAGTCGACTTTGCTGTCCTGACAGACCACAGAATAAAACTGAAAGAATCTGAAAAGAGAGATAAGTACCTTGACCTTGCTAGAGAATTGAAAAAACTATGGAACATCAAGGTGACAATTATACTAATTGTGATTGGTGCTTTTGGCACGGTAACTAAAGGATCATTAAAGGGCCTGGAAGATTTAGAAGTTAGCAGCTGAGTGGAGACCATCCAAACAACAGCATTACTGAAAACTGCCAGAATACTGAGAAGAGTCCTCGAGACTTGCTGTCACTCAATCTTCAGTGAAAACCATCAGCTTACACTGATGTGAAAAAATCTAATGAGTAATAATAATAATGTCACCAATTACTTACATTTTTATCATGTTTTAATTTAAACAGGTTTTGTTGCATTTTAGGTGTGGGTGTTTTGTCATTGGATATTTAGTCTCATTAGAGAGGTTGTCAGTTCAGAGATACATCAAGAATAGTCTTCACTACATCTGGTTACCCTTCTGAATACATTCAACTGGCCATCCAATTCTGATTCAGTATCACAAGTGGAAACAGCAGAAAGACTCCAACCTCAAGAGAAGACTGGACACTAGAGAATACCTGGAAATCCTTATAACATCTCATTTATTGTTCTAACTCAAATGGGGAAGTAAAGGCCGGCTAAAACCTGTTCAATAATGATAATGGTGGAAAGATAGGATCATTTCATTATTAAGGACATTAGCCAATCATATTGCTTAAATCAGTTCAAAACAAATTATATACCAGAATTCTTTTAAAGAAGGAGTGTTAGTTTTCAGCAACTCTACAATAAAAAAATGCAGCAAGAGAATTTAGTTGAACAGAAGTTTCTTCCAACAGGTAAATCAGTCAATTTAGGCTTTAGAGAAACCAAAAGTTCAGATGATATACTAAACATTGAGATACATAGCAGATTTAATAGTCTAAGCAGACCAACTGTGTCAACAGAAATAAGCATTCCTTGATTAAAGTTCTAAGAAATAATAATATAAAATATCCAAATAGTTTTCAGCAAATTTCCTAGGTAATTAATAAAAACAGAAAAAACTGTATTCCTCCACTTTTCCTAGTCATAAAATGTGGTTTAAAGTGGACAAACAAATACTGCGAAGTTCACACTCACTTCCTTCAACTCTTCAATGAGTATGGGTTGGTTGTTTAGGTTTGTGGCATGTCAAACCTTGCTGAATAAGTCTTTTTTGTCAGTGTTATGAAGTAAAACAGTCTCTGGAACAGACGTTGTCTTATTGAGAGCGGTAGCCAATTGCCTTTACTTGAGGCAATACTGCTTTTATAGCAGTACCTCATTTATATACAATACTATAATAAGGAGTTATACAGTTTCAAGTAAGAAATAATAAAAATATTTTGTAAACAATTTTACATTTAACTAACTCGTCTTAATAAAAATATTTTTCATGCAAATATATGGTTTCAAGTATTTCTCACATATTCATTTGACCCATAGAAAAGACCCTAACTCCAGATCAGTATGAACCTGGGAGTAACAGGAACAAAGAGGTGATTTCACATTCTGCAGAGTTCCAGAACTGCAGCCTCACCATCAGATGCAGAGTATCATACCCAAAGTACCTATCAGAATATGCATAGTATAGAAGAGGGCATGTAATATATAAACCTGAAACCTTAAAAAATATCAGATAATTTTTGTGAAATTTTATTTGCATAATAAAGCCAATTTTCATTTGACATATTAACATCTTAAAAGTTAGAATTTGATTGAAACAATCTGTCTCCTTATTCTGTTTCACACATTAACAGATGCGTCATTCTTTTAATGTTTCCTTTTCTTAATATATTCTTTTTTTACCCCAATCTATTATGAGTTTCTGGGGAAAAGTCCTGATACAATGCTGTTAATGAACCAACAACAAATTCAACATCAAGCAAAAATTCTACCAGATGGTCAGAGGATGAACCAGCAATAAAAAGTTCAGAGAATGAACCAGCAAAAAGAAAAACAGTCAGAGAATGAACTAGTAAAATAGAAAAACAAAAAAATAAAAAGGCAGAAATGAACCAGTGAAAAAAAAAAAAAAAAAAAAAAAATCAGAGGCAATAAGTAAATAAAAAAAAACATATCAGAGAATGAACTATCAAAAAAAAAAACTAACAAGAAAACTTAGGTTAATAATAAAAAAAGAAAAAAAGTAAAGAATATTAACTCCTTTTGAGTCAACAATATTTTTCATTAATAAACCAAAAATAAAACAGTGGGTATTCCCAAAGAATTAAAAATCATCATTGGAAAACAGATATTTTATAACAGCAAATTAAGGAGGATGAAATGAAAAAAAGCAAATTTCCAATAGGGGAACATTAATATTGTTTGTCACTGCATGTGTTTATGTCCACAAAAATCTGACAAATGCAAACAATCACATCACTAAAATGCTCTCAGTGTTATCTTAAACAAAAATGAACCAGAAAAAAATAAACCCAGACTTACCTCATTATGATATTCCAAAGCCTTCAATTCCCCTTCATTCAATTGAGATCTTTTACGTTTCTTCTGCAAATAAATGTTAACATTATTCTAATTTTTTGGTAAAATTATAGATGTTGTTTATTTTTTATACTAGCATATTTCTCATAAAAATGAACAGATTATTAACAGATCTGCACTTGGATCAGAGTGTAGTATTTGTACCCAAGGAAATCAGTTATTTTTTAAATTACAAAATACAAAAAGTACATGAAATATATACACATTTTTTTTTAAATAATAAACAATACAAAAAATTTAAAGAAACTAGAAAAAACAGAATAAAATGAAAAACAAAAGTGAGGAAAATTATTGGGGTTGGGTGGCAAAAGACTGAGAAGCTTTTTATTTGACTCCTTACAAGATCAGAATATAACAAAAGGTTTATTTAATGTGGGGTGCCTTAAAGGAAGCAAGCTTTTCAGAAGATGGTTAAAAAATTATTTAGATTTCATCACCATTCCTTTTAGGGGCACCTCCGGTACCAACAATGGACCCATACACCCAGCCCTTGCCCACTTTTAGGCAAGAAGGCAGTTGCTGCCTAGGAGGAAGGCCTCTTGGAACTAAGCAGTTAATTATTTCATGTGCCTCCCAAACCAAAAGGCCAAAAAGTGATAATATGGTAAGTAAAGTTGGCAACCTTATTCGAGGGTGACCCAAAGGCTCCCTTTTCAATAGCTATTACACTGTAGCACTCCATTCTCAGGATTGCTCCACTTTACCCTTGATCCTCACCTTATAGTGCTGAGCGCTAAGCAAGTCAGCATCAAGTACCATTTTTTTGAGACTTTGGTATGACTTGACCTGGGATTGAACCCCGGTCTCCCAGACCATTGGCGAACACTCAACTTATTAGGCCATTAAATAAACAATTATATTACAAATATTTTTTCTTGTGTTGCTTACAGAATGCTATAGTCAAAGCTAACAGCATTAAACAAAGAACAAAAATCAATTCTAGGTATACATTTTTCCACCTTCCCTTAAACTTTATAACTTATATAATCTTTTCCTTTATTGTGATACAGTTGGTTCTTTTTGAGTAAATAGAGTGTGTTTGAAAAGTATCTTAACAGAAGCTGTATTTACCAGAATAGAAATGAAGAAAGGATGAAATGTTAATTCTTTTCAAAATAGTCATTTTGGCATACAACACATTCCAGCTTCCTGCAAATTTTCCCTTGGTCAAAGCACCTTTGATGTGACAAAATAGATGATATGGAAAGAAAAAGGGTTAATCCAAAAATTTATGTTATCAGCTGCTAGGGGAGAGTTAACTGACAAAACAAAATTCTGTACGTAAATTGTTTAGAAGAAATGTCAGTCAGGTCAAAAAAGGTAAGTCTCAGATTTTGGCATGAGAGATCACCAAAATCAAACTCAATGGGACTAAATGATTCACTTAAAGACCAAGGTGTGACTGAATTAAGAACAATGGAAATGCAATTATTTATCTAAAGCTTCAGGTGTGTGAAATATACAAGCGAAATATTTTACGATAAAATGTGTTTTGAAAAATAATGGCGTCAAGATAGGAACATATCATGAATTGTTATGGTCAGGATCGAAAGAAAATATTAAATGTTGTTTCAAGGAACAATGGAAAGGTGTTAATAAAAACATGAGCCACGGGTACTGGAGCGGTGCAGTTCACCTGGCCGATAATGATAATTATCTTAAAGTATAATTTTGTGAAAGTAGATGGATCATGACAGCCAGTGGGTAGAGTCATCTGGTTAAACAACAAGAGAGGAGGAACTAAGATTCCTTATTTGGAAAACATTACTGAGAGGTTAGGAGGATACATTCTTCATAGACTCCTCTTTTGATGAGTGTTGGTAATAAGTAAAGTGTCAGAAAGGTCAGAGTAAATGAGGGGAAGAAGAAGTTGAGAACTTATGTAGCCCCAAAACTTATCGGACCCTTTCCACAGTATTGCAGACTTTTATAAAAACAGAGTGTTTCAGCGCTCAAAGTTAGAAGATGGAAGGAACGGTGCTCAGAGAACAGTCGGCCAAAAGAGAGAATTGGCATTGAAGGCTGTCTCCACGATACCCATGTCTGACACCATTTCTCGAAATTATGCTCCTGTTGGGGAACTAAACATAGTGGTCTCCCTTTTTGGGAGTTGTAAGCAGAACTTCTGAGAATCACATGACGTTTGGTCATGTGACATTTCGAGAAGCAAGTTCTATCCCTTTTTGATAGCAGACACCAACCAGAAAGAATCTGCCTTTTATCTCTGCTGTTATGAATAGCACATGTATGCAAATTATCTTTCATGGACCATTTCCCTATGCCAGAAAAATGAAAGTTTTTAACTGCTGCTATCAGCGTAATGGGTCTGTTGAACAGCTTATGAACCTTTTTTACACTTTGGGACATTATGCCATGTTTCTTAATTACATGTACTATGCATGTCGTTTCTTAATTATCTATACTATGTATGTATATAAAATGTATGTCATTGTAGTCTAAATGGACTTTGTTTTTCCTTACCAATATATTCTGTGTTCGTTTTACCTTTAGATAGACTAATGCATTATAGGAAAAGACTGGTGGTAGTCTCAATGAATACCATACACATCATTAAATTCCGATACTCTGAAACAAATTCAAAAAAGGTACAGATTCTCTGTCACTGAAATGAAGAGAAAATTTCATGAACTGAAATTGGTAGTCTAAATTAACTCTGACAACCCACAAGAGCTGTTAACAATGAATGCCACATTACTCCAAATAGCAGACAGAGGACAGACTTTTGTTTTTTTCTCAATATTATATTTTTTTAATAAATATTTCTTTATATAAATATTATTCGAAGATCACTGGAGACCAAGTTTCTTATGTAACTGTCACTTCTTCTCATCCATGACCGAACTTCAATCCAATTGAATTGCCTTGATTGATCTCTTTATCTGAGATCAAAAATACACAATGTGGTAGATAGGGGGTCAGATCAAAGGTTGTGACCTCAAACAAGGTAGCCAACTACGGAGGAATTTCCCGTCAACCCAGCTTTTGACCAGAGACGGCTATTTGGATGATAGTGAAGGCACATAGTGTTGTGTCAGGGGACAAACAGGAGTATATATTTGGCACCATGTCACGGTGACAAAGTTACACTGAAATATCTTTGATATAGCATGAAACAGTGCTATGATATTTCTTTAAATATCCTTCACATCTTACCCTTAGATAAATTTTCAGTTTAGGAAACAAGAAAAAGTTATATGGAGCTAGTTCAGAAGACTATGAAAGCTGCATAATTTTGTACTTTTACCAAAAACTGCTGATCAAAAAGTACTGACAATTAGTACAGACTTTAAATTTAACTTTTCTTTTAATTGAAAACTCAGTCTGAGTACTTTTTGATTAGACCTTGTAATTGCTTTCACATTTGTGCATAAAAGTTACAATTCAAAAGTGAGCTAGTTTTAGGAAAAATTGAAGAATGTCACACTCATATTGTTCCCATCATTGATACATAGTCAATATAAAAAGGGGTCCCATGTATGTACACATGGGTAAGGTAAAAAATTTTGACTTTTATTACACTGGTATTTGGATAACTCTCAAACCAAGAGCCTCCTCTTTCTGTGCAATAGTGGAAGTGTTGCCGACATGCACATTAACCTCTCAATGACATTTACTAACGTTAAAGTCCTCACAAAAAAGTTTGATGTTATGCCTGTCAATATATCACAATAAAATTTATGATCCTTTTTAACTTAACTTAAAAGTCCTCTCTCTAGTGTCTCTTTTTGGTTTTTTACAGTAAACATTGATAATTCCGATTCAATTGATTAAGAAAAATGAACTCCAAACTGTGCCAGATTTAGAGCTTTTTTCATTGCCATTGCTTCCATGTCCACTCTGTCCTGGAGTGGTAGTGTCGCAACCTGTTCACAAGCGTAAACAAATTGGATGACTCAAACCCTTAAAAACACTACATCTGGCTACGACCGGAAATGATGGAACCTTCCATAGCCCTGACCTGCTGTAATGGCTAAAAAAGGGAATAACTGACATTTTACAACACTAATAGAGCCCATCTTTCAAAAGTAACTCTATTAAAATAAGGTGGATTATCTTTCGAAGCCTATCCCAGGCTAAAGAAGGACTGCATTTCCACTTCTATTTTTTATAGACGAACTTTCTGTCTACGTGGCCCTATTAGTGTGATATAGCTATCACTCTGTATAGACAAGGCTACTATCACCAATCCGAGGGCGGGGTTAGGGCACACTCATTTCCTGAAGCGAAGTTCTTAAAGGCCTAATCCTATATCTCGTGGTCACATTTGCCTTACCTCAACATAGATATACTAAAGTCCTTTTAAGGACCACTAGAGGTCTCCTTCTTCAGGTTGGAATATCTTTGATGGGTCTTACGAATACATCGAAGCAGATGGCCTGGAGGCAAACACGAAGAGGACTATAAGACCACCCAGTCTTAACCATTTCGGTCGGTTTCCCTGTCCATTTGTTTGCTTGCTCAGCTGTGCAGTGCTAAGGCATGGTTAGCCTTAGCTATCGGTTCCCTATCTGCGCAGCGCTAAGATACAGCAAATCTTAGCAACAGCTTCCCAGTCTGTTTGCTCGATTGTGCAGAGCTAAGGCACGGTTAAGCTTTAGCCACTGTTCCCGGTTTGTTCACAAAGCTAAAACACGGTTAAGCCTTAGCCACTGTCCCTGGTTTGTTTGCAAAGCTAAGGGACAGTTAAGCCTTCGCTACCGTTCCCAGTTCAATTGCTCAGCTTCACAGAGCTAAGGCATGGTTAAGCCTTAGCTGTTGGTTCCCAGTCTACTCAGCTGCGTAGCGCTAAGGCATGGCAGCCTTAGCCCTCGGTTCCCCGTTCATTCACTTGGTCCACAGTGCTAAGCCACTGTCATCTTAGCCACAACACTCGCTCGCTTGTTTGCTCAACGCTAAGACACAATGGTCTTAGATACTTGTTCCTTCACCCATTTGTTCGTTCTTGCTGACATTGAGCTAAGACACGGTGGTCTTAGCACAATTGCTTGATTCTACATGAGCAAGCTACAAACACCTATTGCAGACCAGGTCTAGCAATGCAGCATCTACTGTTTTCTTGCCTTTGTTTCCTTCATTGTTCTTTGGCTGTCAATTAATCGCACACTTAACTCTAAAATAATTTGCAGAGTCGACATGCTTATCGGGTCCACAACAGTAGCATCTGAAAGGGTCCTATCTATGGGTCAAATAGAACTGTTTAAATTGAATTGTTAGAAATAAAACAATTTGATCATTTAATTGTGTGTATCTTCAAAATGTGTTTACAGATACATGTATGTAAAAACTGGATTTGGCATTAAACAACTAACAATGGTTGATATGCTATAAAACCAAACCAAATAATATGATCGCTGATGTTCATGAAATTCTTTGTTAAAATGTTTTAATTTATGCCTAACCTGCATCCCACTTTCAAAATCTAATATTACTAGAATTTTCATTATGAAAGAGGATTGAGAGATAATGTTGTTTATGATGCATTTGTTCTTGTTTGCTATAAAAGAAATTCTAGAAGTCTGTTCATAGAGTTATCAAGGTATCTGTTTTTGTAGGAAAAATTTCTTTCCGTTGCAGTTTTATCTTCCTTGCATTTTTTCTTTGGAAAATTTTTCATTTTCAAGAAAAATTAAGTTTAAAAGTCAAAGTAAGTGAAATAGCTCTAAAGTGGTGTCTTTATTAACACTTGTTGCGGAGTCGATAAGCAAGTCGACCCCGCAAATGAGTTAAGTTAAGCGTGCGAGTTATGACAGCCAAAAGACAATAAAGGAGACAAAAGCGAGGTAACAATATGAAAAATACAACAATTTATTCGTCGAGTGAACAGGTCGCCACACAATCTATATATAATGCTGAATTTGTGCCCATCTTTAGGACTGAAGATGTAATAAAATAAATAGATAAATGATTACTTTCTGATTATATCTTAAAGAATGTCACTTAGCACTTGAAAAATAACATCAGTTCTCTTTGAAAGTTACGTATCTAATTGCAAAATAAGGGCATTAAGTTTTGAGATGACTTAGTTTTATTGACGTTACTAGTTTTATGCTGTGAGGGGGTAAAAAAAATGCCAGAAAGGGAAATACGCTAACGTCACAGTTCTCGTCAGATCATCGGAGTTAAGCAACGATGAACCAACTCAGTACATAGATAAGTGACCAGTTAAGAACAGCAGGTATTGTAACTTAAAGCTGCTGTATCAGACTAAGCAAAACTTATAGATAAGAACCTGTCTTGTTTTTGTTTTGAAACTCAAGCTTATTTGACTTAAACTAACTCAGTAATTCTAAATTAAAAACTGTAAACATACCTTTTTTGAAGTTGATTGTGCCAAGCTATTATAACTATCTCCACCGTCTCCGACGACTCTTGGGACAGAAGTTAATTTTTCAAACTGTGTATCCATCATAAAAGGAGAATGAATTTTGAAAAGTTCGTCTTTGAAACCGTATGAATGACCATTTTTATTACAGTCCTTTTCTTCTTGAGTTTTGAATTTGCCACCGTCTTCCACTATTTGACAATTTTGATAATTACATTGAACAGCTTTGACACTGCACACCAACCAACCACACTCATTTTCAAAAATCACACTCATTTCGTTATTAAAATAAATACAAATAAGTTGACAAATTCAATTACTTCCGAGTCTTTGTTTTGTTGTTTTTTAGTTCTTTTTTAATCTTTCAAAAAAAAACATGAACTTTATGATACGTAAGTAAAAAATAATATTAATGCTCAAATTTAAAGTTTAAAATAATATCAATACATTAGTAAATAAAACCACGTGTAGTCAGACAACAAACTTCGTTGTATTCGAAGCCGGTTAAGTGGCAGATACACATAAGTGAAGCGGCGGAATTATCTCCCTTGCGATGCTATTTTGTCTCGACACCGCTTCCGGGATTCACATGGTGCATCATAAAATAATTCAACACCATGGCATCAAACGTATTGGAATATGAAGGCAGTAATTATTTTAGACAGAGATTGGTGCAATCAACTTTAAGTGGTAAATCAGTCCGTATTACAAAAATCCGGAATCAGGATGAAAATCCAGGTCTTCAAGGTAAGTAATTGACAATTTTTTTATTTAATCAATCATAATATTATGACCACGTGTTTCTATCGCGAACAAACTCAACATTCTCACTCATTTCATCAAACCTTTTTTTACTAGAAGCTTGAAAAGATGTTTTTTTATTATTTTTTTTTTTTAAATCATTTATTAATTTCACATCCCCCCCCCAGTGTTTATTTTCCTGGATTAAGTGAAAATATATCATTTAATAAAAATGGTGTTTAAGAAAAAAAAGTTAATAATATTAAGATGATAATACCCAATTTATTTGTCTTGCCTATTTTTCTTCTGCGTTTTAACAATAACATGTTAAAACATTGCTGTGTCTATTAATAACTTGTCAAATATAATGAATTATAATTAGAAATAGTAATTATTAAAAAGTCTCTATCCTTCCAGCCCTCTGACCAGGAGTAGATTGAGAACCCAAATTTCCAGGAAATCACCTAAAAATCGACTCATTACAAATGGAGGATTGTGCACTCTTTTTACAGCTAGACCAATACCCCCTCGAAAAGTAGTTATAAGTATAGTTATTGACAAAATGTAAATGTGATCTCTCTAATAAAATCAAACATGAATTCTTCCAAGCTGTAGCCGTGTCACTACTAATGTATGGTTTCATTACTTGGACTCTAACTGAGACAGAGCTACATAGGGACTACACAAAAAGGATGTGTGCTGTTTTGAACAAATCCTGGAAGCAGCACCCTACAAAACAGGAGCTGTAAGGCTATTTACCTTCCATCTTACAAACTATCCAAGTAAGGTAAGCAAAACATGTTATGTACTGCTGAAGAAGTAAGAATGGACTCAGAAGCAATATTCTCCTGTACATAGACACATCAGCAAAAACTTACATTCATCACTTCAGTGCAGACACTGGATGCCGTCTACAGGATTTATCAAGGGATAGATGGTGAGAGAATCAAGGGAATCTATGTTGTCGGCATACCTTGATAAAGTTGAAATTTTTAAACTACAGGGTCTGGACATATTTAATTTGAATATACAATTGTTTATTTCTGACATAATTCTTTTTTACATTTACAAATACCAACAACTCGTGTAAAGTGCTGTCAATTGTTCAGTAGCATATAATTTTATTGAAACTAGAAAGACCAATCTGGTTATTAGTTTTATAACATGGCATCTGCTAACAGATTTGCTGATATTTTTCCCAATATCTTGGTTGTCTGCTCCACCCTTAATTCTAATATTTATTTTCTGCCTCATGTGAGCAATGACCGATTTTGATGATTCTCAATAAATTTGAGCTACCAAGATCAGCCTAAGTTGCAGTGGATGCCAAATAGCATAGATGTAACTCCTTACCAAGAGGTACAAAGGCTGTATTTTGGGTCATACTTTAGAAACAATCCTTGAGTAAGACATAATTCTAAGTAATACTCTGTAGCATAATTCCTCAGTCACATAACACTGGTCTGTTTATTAAGGCAAAAGAATATCTTTAGTAGATTTCACACATCCAACTTAAAAGAAACAAAAGAATTTATCAATAATGCAGTGTTTTATATCTTCTTCAACTTAATAAAACATATTCAATTATTCTCTTTGTCTTGATTGTTCAATTGAATATCTCTCTCAGCAATAATGGAATGAAAGTGCTTTCACATCTGGCACTCTTTTTAAAAAGAAGAAAAATGTCTTTGTTTACTATAAATGAAATACAAAATTTAAACCCTGTAAAGGCAGCAGGATCATACCTTAAAAGGTACTCTTCCACCCAACTCCTCAAGAAACAAAAATAAGAATTAGAGAAAGAAACAAGAAACCAGCAAAATAACTTTTTTTTCTTTTTTTAATTTTAATGTATTGGTGAATTTTATCAATCTTTGTTATTTATGTTTTTTAGCATTAGGCATTTTGGTGAAGAATTGGTATGTATAGAAAGAAAACTGACAAACTGACTCCAGCAAATTCATGGATTTAAGTAAATATCCAAGTTTTGATGATATATTTCCTTTCCTCATCAAATTAATGCTAAAAAAATATGGAATACTAAAAGACATAAACAAAAATGAATAAGATCAATAGATACTGTTAAATATTATTTTTTAAAAATGCTTGTATTCATACACTTTATATAAATCATCACACTTCTTTCACCTTTAATGCAGATCCATTTTTAGTAATAAATCTATTATCATTCTGATTATGCTACATCTCCAATGAAAATAGCAAAATATCACCAAAACAATGAACTTCAGTATGTTACTAAATGATAATTTTAATATACAAGATAACATGTTAAATTAAACTTAGAAGAGGGTTACAGAAATATTCTCTATCTCACCAAAAAGACTATCCCACCACCCCATACTCATCTTTTTATTTTTAAGTGTGAAAGAAATTTGAAGAATGATCTGCTCATTTGTTGTATGTGTTGCATGTCTTTGAGGTCATTCCCTTGTTGGTTATTCCAAGAAGTTTTTTTGCACTTCCTCATATTTCTTAGGGGACTAATAATTGATTATTGTATCCAACTTTAAAATTTCATTGCTGCATTTTAAATCAACAACTTGGGAAGTTTCCATGGCGTAATGGGTAAAGTGCTAAACAGCAGCTTCCAACTAAGTGTGAATTCAAACTCCTTACTTTCAGAATATGTTTGGGGAAAGGTATTCATTAAATAGTATCACTGCTGTTCTTCTATAAAAATAGCTTTGGCATCAGATAACCCATGAATATAGCATTAAACAAATAAACCAAACCAAATTAACAACTTTCAAAATCTCCTATCTATTGGCAAACAATTGCCACTGTAATAAATAACAACACATGCACAGTAAGCAGTGTAGGTTAAGCAGCAACTGGATGTAAAGACTTCAAGAATAGATACCAGACTGACAAAATTTGGTCTCTTGTGAAATGTATTCACTCAACCCTTCGCCACAAGCAAGATATGACATAAGGTCACTTTTTTTCTTTAAACGGAATACAAATGGTTTAAATTCAGAGTTTTTCTTCTAGACTGGTTTCCATACCAATGTTAAAGAGCCCAGTCTGCTGTACTATTTACCCATAGCTGAAGGGAGAATAGTTGGATTCATCCCTTTTTTTCCAAGGGTATTAGCATGTTGTGAAATGCAAACAACCTTGTCCAGGATAGTGCCTCTATCTCTGTTGTACAATAGGATCAATACATATCTTCCAGTTGAATAAGTAAAATTCAAGAGACTAATTCAATTCCTAACAAATAGGAAGCTTTCCTGTTTCTTTTTAACAAGAAGTTGTAAGTCGGGTGAAGTAAAATGAAAAGTCTTAAACCATAACAATATAATTCATTTTTCAAAAATTCTTCTTTTATTTTCAGAACCAGAACTTTGCTTTCTCAAACTACTTGACAAGATGACAAATGGTTCCAAAACAGTCATTAATGAAACCGGTAAGGGTTACAAAATATTTTTTTCATTTTTGTGATTAATATGTTTATTTCAACTGAGGTTATTTACTTTCGATGTACATGTTACATACTGTATTTGCTATAGAACAGTGGTTTTCAAACAGTTAAAGGTTAACATCCAGATAGTGTAATGACCCATTTACCTATAGCTGGAGAGAGAATAAGTGGATTCGTACCTTTCCCAAGAGTATTAGCACTATGTGAAATGCAAAGTCTCATACAGGATTTGAACTCAAATCACTGTCTATTTCCTACAACACTAACCATTATATCATGAGCACCTCCTTGTTTGTTTGGGTTTTTTTTGTTGTTTTTTTTTTTACTGGCATATCAACCTTTGATTTATTTAATACCAAATCTATCCTTGTAGAAGAACAGTAGTGATACTATTTAACCCATAGCTGGCAAGATAAGAGGCTTCATACCTTTCCCAAGAGTATTAGGCCAAAAGTGAATGCAATAGTGCAACTGGAGTTAGAATTTGCTTCGTATGATGCTACAGTCCAGCACATCAGCCATTATACCACAGGAACTCCCCATTGACTTTTTTTTCATCTCCTCATAACATTCAAGTGCTCCAAAATACAAGACACCCTCCTCCTCTGATTCCTTGACCTCATCCCTAGTACCCACCTCATATAGAAAAAAAATACAATTTTCTTTCTACTGCAAATTAAAACAGCAACTAATCTAACAGTGTCTTAGGTATGACACTTAACGGCAACTAATGGTGAGGGCCCCAGTTTTGGAGCTCTAGAAAATGTGGAGTACCCATTTGTTGCCATTACTCTCAGGTACACTTTGATCCAGATCTGTAGTACTTGTTAGGATCACATCTATGAGTCAAGTAGATCTGTTACATAGGAACATTTGATATATAACTAGGCATTTAAAAAAAAAAAAAAAAAAAACCTTAAAACAACTACACAAAAAAATGTTAATATGAAGACAATTTGTTAACCTCCATGCATAAAATAATCCTTGGTAGGTTGACATGCTATTAAAATCGATCAATCAGTCATTACATCTATGATCTACCTATCTAAATCTTTGATTTTTGTGCATGTGAAAATGCAATAATAACCAGCCATTGCAGTCTAAGTTGACTGATTTGCATAAAGACTCCATCAAGATGAAAACTTTTGTTTAGATTTTTAACTTAGACTTCAAGAAATAAAAGAAAATAATCATGTTTTCGTGTAAAACTTTTTTAATGTTTTGAGAAAACACTGAGTTGTCTGTATTTCCACTTGAATTAAGAATGTACTGGATTTTAGAACTTAATAGGGTGAGTAAAATGTTTTATAATATTTTCGTAAATGCTAGTTGGATGGCAATTCAAGCTGTGAAAGGTATCTACTGTGGTTGATTGTTTTATGGTAGTTGGTGTGCTGACACATTGTGCATTGCTTCAGTTTGTGAGTGATTTGAAAGCCACCCAGGGCTATAATGCTGCAGAAACAACAAAAAAAAACATTTGTTGTATGAAAGGTGAAAGCACAGTTGATTACAGTACAGTAACCAGATAATTTAAAAAATTTGGTTCAGGTTGCAAGAACCTTTATGATCAGGTAGGCCTAAAACCATGGATTTGGAGGTTGTGCTCAAAGCCAGAGGCAAATCTGGCAAGTAGCACTCAAAGAGTATCAGGTGGGCTCAGCATCTCATCTCACAGTTCAGTGTGGTTTGTCACCTTCATGACCTCTGGCAAAAGCATCCAGAGCTTCACATTACCAAACTATTGCAAAACTTTTGATTCACCCGAGTTTTTTTATCATACTTCATCCAGAAATAAAGAAAAAGTAATTTTTGTTTGACACTATGTTAAGAATCACTGTATTTGACCTGCTCACATTTCTTTCAGAATCGGACTTTTTCAATTAGAATTGTACATTAAAAAAGACAAACTTGGTACATTAATTTTATTCTTTGTATAGCATATAAAGGTCAACTGAAAAGTTCATAGGCTGACCAAGATACTCTCATGGAATGTGACCAATATGAAGTTTATTTTTCTACATAGTTTCCTCTTGTGGTCTACACATTTCTTCATCAGTGTTTCCATGCTTGTATCCCATTGGCCCAAAAATTCAACAGCAGATATTATGTCATCATCTGAACTTTTTCAGCTCACCCTTGTACATGTTACTTAAAATTCATCTTGTGCAATAACAATGATTTTAATAAAAAATTTTACCGGCAAACTATTCACTTACAAAAAAATTATTTGACATTTAATACCCTACAAGGGTTGATAATGCCATTAAACAATAACCAAACCAAAATGTTCATGCCTTCAATTTTGACTTTTAATTTTTTTTTTTTTTTTTTTTTTAAATCCTCTCTTGGTTCTCAATATCTAATGAATCTCGGCTGCTCATTAAATAATAATTTTGAAAAAATAGAAAAAAATTTTAATTCAGTTTAAAAAAATAAAGTTAGATGTGGAACTTCCCCTCATCTAATTGTTTTTTATCATTGGGTTTGTTTGTTTGTTTTGTTTTTTTTTTTGTTTTTGTTTTTAATCCAAAATTACTGAAAGATGAAGCAGTAACAGCTGAGTATATATACTTATCCAACCCCTCCACATAATTTTTTCTTTTAATGTTAACTCACACCATTGCTTTGCATTACTGATGAAAGAGAGTAGAAAAAGAATGTCTTAAGTATAACACTAAACTGCATCTGATGGTAAAGTTCCAGTTTTGGTGCTCCAGCAAGTGTGGAGTCACCTCTTCATTACCATTACTTCTAGGTCTGCTTTGATCTGCAGTGGCAGTACCTGCTAAGATGCAATTTATAGATCAAACAGATATGTTTGAGATAAAGTTTAAAATGATTCTGAACTACATCAATACATTATGTCTTAAAAAAAAATTGATATTGCAACTAAGTATGAAGTGTTTACCTGTTTAACTGATAGTTTTTGTGTCATATATAATTGGAGACCATAATTATTAAGCTGATTCCAGCATGAAAAAACCCAACTTGGGTTTAAATTCTGTAGAAATCTGTAATAAACAATGCTCTGAGACTTGTTTCTCATATCCTGATTGACAAAGGCAGACAGAACTCGTTTTCCTTCCTCACGATTTTGCTTCTTCTGACAACAATATTCATTCCTTTATTCTCTTTCATGAAGGTCCACTCTATGTACTCCAACTAAATGTCACTCTTATTTTGATTTGCTTCCCAAACCAACCAACAGTACAAGAGGAAATGATGAGAAAACAGGTTCAAAACTACCCAAAAGTTATCTCCCTTATACTTTCATTAAAGGCTGTCAGTTAATCTGTGTTCACCGAACGAAATAGTAGTAGTTAATAGTTTAAATTGATTTGAGTTTTTTTATTTATTCTATTTATTATTTATTCCCCGCCCCACACACACAATTTTTTCATCTGTATTGACAGAAAGGTAGGTGTCTGTCTAAAGTGGATCATGCATTCTTTTATAAAGAATTATAAAACTTATGAAATATTCCAAGTAGATTTCATTAGATTAAGACTTAAGCATTAAATTGAATCTGTTTTTTCTGGTTATTAGATTTATCTTCCTTGTTTTTTCATTAATTCTGTTGCAATGCTTTATATATCATTGTTTCTATGACACTTTCTCCTATTCCTACATCTTTGTTTGAAGGCCAAAGAATATAGAGATGTAAAGGAAAAATTCAAGTATCATGTAATAAATAAGGTGAATTCTGCCAGTATGAGCTTTTTTGTTGATCACTCACCTGGAACTTTTTCTTTAGTGGAGAGTCTGTGTGTTTTCACTTCATAGACTGTCTTTTTAACTCAGGCTTGTAGGGGCAAAGCCTATATTTGGAATTTTGTAAATTTGGCAGTTAATGTCTACTTGAATATGATTGGCTGTTTTAAAGTTGTGCCATTATCCCCAGACCCTACTGTTATTTCAGTGAGACTCACCTGGGATCTGGCCCTTCTTTTTGTTTTTCAGCACTCAAGCACAAGGCACTGCCTGGCTCACTCTTTTTTGCTTTGTGACAACTTGTTTATTCGCCTTCAACTTTAGGCAGTTTTTCTTCAGCAATGTGGCTTGAATGAAAGGCCTATTATCGCTTAGGCTAAACCTCTTTTCCTTAAAGGGTTTTTTTGTTACTTGTTGAAACAATAAGCCTACTGCAGGCTAATTGTGGTTTTGGTATGCTGTCCCTTCAAAAGAAAGTTGAGTCTAAGGTCTGGAGACAAAGTTATTGGACTTTTTTGGCCGACAAGAGAAGTTGTTGGCCAGGTTAGTAGATTTGGTAAATGCCTCCGTAGACTCAACAGAAGAAATTTCTAGTTGAAACAGAAAGATATTCATATCTAGGAGGAAGAAGCGGTGGTCAGTTAAAGAAAGAATAAGCTGCGTTTTCAACAAGTCTACACAGGAAACTAGAAGAACACAGTTGTCCAGGTTGATTCCACACAAGAAGGAAACCCCGAGAAAAGAACAAACCCTAAAAATTGGCTTCAAAAAGAACTTTGACATAAAATTCCAAAGAATGTTTTTTTTCATTAACAAAAGTTAAACTAACAGTAGGTGGTTGATGGCATTGCTTTGTGAAAGTCGGTTGTTATTTTTTTTATACCTTCTCTTTTTTTTTTTTTTTTTTTTTTTTTTTATTATAATGATTACTTTCTGATTTTATCTTAAAAAATGTCACTTAGCACTTGAAAAATGACATCAGTTCTTTTTGAAAGTTATGTATCTAATTGCAAAATAAGGGTATTAAGTTTTGGGATTACTTTGTTTTATTGACATTACTAGTTTTATGTGGGGGAGTAAAAAAATGAAATAATATTGGTCAAATACAGTTTTAAACCTTTTCCTGTATAACCTTAAAACTTCTTGAAAGTTAGGTTAAAATCTGGTTAAAAATGGTGGATCTTGAGCAGTACATACTGACAGAGATTTGGTGAATAATATTTTTTTTTAATATTCATTTTTAATGTTATGCTACTAAACTGTAGCCATTATTATTTATTGTATATTACAATATTACATCTGAAACAAAGGGTATGAAATTTATATGCTGTAATCTTTAATTGAAATGACTTTAGTTTAATAAATTTCTCTCTCTTCAATGTATGAAAGTATTTCTAATTATTTATCACCTTTCTTTATTGTCTTCTCTAGGTACTTCAATTTTATACCACCCTGGGCTTTTGTCTGGAGGAAGTTTTGACCATGAATGTCACAAAGATAGAGCCATTGGATATTATCTGGAACCATTAATGTGTATAGCTCCATTTGCAAAAAAGCCACTGAAGGCTGTTTTACGTGGTGTGACCAATGACCAATATGATGCTTCAGTAAGTTGATTTTCTTCTTTTTTTTTGGGGGGGGGTATTATAATAATTTTGTTTGAGCTTTTGGGGTAGGTAGATCAGGGCTTCTCAAAATGATCCATATAGACCCCTGGTGGGTGAATTAAATTTTGGGAAGGTGAGTAAAAGCACAGGGGTCCAATTTGCTAGTTTGTGATTATAATTTTTTTTTTAACACGAGAAAAAATCACTGGATCATAGACTAGTTGCCAGATATCATACATTTAGCAGAATGCCTGGTTGGGTGTGATGACCAGAAGTGATATGTTGTTATCCAACCCATTCAAAATATATCAGTCATTTAAACATACAAATTATCTGGCTCTGACCAAAAAGATGTAGCTATTTTTGGCATTTTTAACAACACCTAATAATTTTTTAAATTTTTTTTCATGAAAGAAAACATTTAGAAATAATTATATTTTAGATGAATTATTTTATAAAAATACCAAATTGTAAAATATTGTTTTTTTTTTATAATAGCTTATAAGACGTCTTCAGAAAAATAATTTATTTAGTAGGAATGAAAATGCAGATTTTAAAAAAAGAAATTAATGAAGAAGTTAAATTAAAATACAGTGACTGAAATTTTGATTCTTAGATTTTTGATGAATAAAATTAAATCATTAACAAAAAAATCCTGTCTTAACTAAAGAGATCCACATTTTTATTTGTTAAATAAATCAGTTTCAATATTGCCAGGTATTTGTTGATGGTGGTGGTGGTGGTATTATTATTATTATTATTATGATTCAATTTATTATTATTATAATGATGATGATTCAATGCACAACAAAAAAGGGTTCTAAATAAAGGAAAATTCAGAATCAGTTTCTGAGAGTATCTTTGTGCACAATATTTCTTGTTCTTCCATCTTTTGTAAATATTTAGTTCTTTTTTTATTATTTACTTGTGAATATCCAATCTATGACTGGCCATGTGAAAAACATGGCTCCAAACTCATCTGTCTCACTATTTATTAAGTAGAAAAATATTTTGTACTTTATATTAGTCTCTACCTCACTCCATTTAGCCTATAATGGTATATTTTGACTTCCAGTGACCTCTGAGGTCAACCTCACTTAGTCTATATTGGAGACTGAAGTCAAGTCATTGTACATGCAAATTGTCCATTTGGTTGTGATATTTGGACATGCAGAAACTCTGGCATAGTCACCCAACTCGACTTTATCCTTTTTTTTCCCATGTGTGCATAACTTGTATAAATGGAGAATGTAAACTGTATCCTTTATATACTCATGTATTCTGAGATCTAAATTTTAGCATATTCAAGATACAAACTTTTTGTGGGTGAATAATTGTTAGAGGCTAGGCCTAAGCCAACTGGTAAACTTACAATTTCCAGCTGCAAAAGTCAGTAAATAGTAGCAGATTATACTCTAGTATATACAGTATATATGTGGATATTGTAAACTAGTGAATTGTTTTTTGTTTTTAGTGTTGGTTTTTCTTCCTTTTTTTGTGGGGGGGGGGTACACTGTCTGAATTAATTTGTATTCTGTTTGTAAATTTCAAAAATACACTGTGGGTTTTCTATAGTTTCTTCTAATAAAGTTTAGTTCTGTGGAATCAAAATTTTATTTCTTTTCAGGTAGATCATATCAGATTTTCCAGTTTGCCAGTTTTGAAAACTTTTCTTGGTACAGATGAAGGTTTAGAATTAAAGGTGGGTGATACATTTGCTCTTAAATTTTTTCCTTCTAGGCATTGGCAGAATGGAGTCTATTCAGTAATACCATTTAAGCTAAGATAATGTGCTAAAAACAACAAAGCTATGATCACTGATTTGAAAAATATGTGTATCCTGCTGTTTGACATTAATGAATTTTGCTATAAGCTAAAAAGAAAATATATAAGTGTATTTTGTTTTTTGTTGTTTTTTTTTTTTTTTTTGGTAATAGACAACACGTAGAGGACCAGCACCTGAAGGAGGAGGAGAGATTGTATTTACTTGCCCATGTCGTCAAAAACTGCGTCCATTCAATTTCACAGATCCTGGCAAAGTGAAAAAAATCAGAGGAATTGCGTATCCTTTCTATTTGATTATTTTTGAGTGCTGATGAAATTTAATCTTTGACAAAGTTTAATTTAATTACAAGATTTCAAAAACTTTAAATATTCACAAATATTTTTTGTTTGTGTAGTTTGAATGTGAAATACTTTTTTAAAAAAAAAAGATTTATTCAAAAGTTTTGTGGAAATTTTAACCTTGTCTGGGTCAACTTATGAATATAATGAACAAGAGTTTTTCAGAAAAAGGTCTCCAAGTCTATTTTTAATTATTTTTTTAATGAAATGATAATTCTCCTTCCCTCTTTTTTTTTTTTTTTTTTTTTTTTCCTCTCAGATTAGAGAAAACATGTACTCTGATACCAGTGTATCATTCATTTGTAATTATCTATTTAACTAAACCATGACTCGCTGTTCCTGCTCCCCCCCCCCCAGCCTTTTCAGTGACAAAATTGGAGAAGTTAATAAGGTTTTATTGACATCTCCTGATAAGGAATAAATGCAGAACCTAGAACAGAGTTGGCAGACATGTAACAAAGCTGAATTTCTGTTATACCAACTTTTAGTAGATCTTACTTGGTTAATTTCAAGTTCAATCCCACCAAACATTTCACAACTTCGAATCAATTTCTATTATGCCCATTGATTTTTCTCAATACTCAGTTGAACCATCAGATTTTGGAAATCTGACATTGTCTACTGTCCCACACTACCAACTGAACCCACATGCAACAATATATGCAAGTACCAAGATTATTTTGTTAGACCTATACATCTCAAATGATATCTTTTTTTTTTTTTTTTTTCATCCCGTATTAGCAAAAAAGAAAAAAGGGTGATTTTTCTCTTTCTATAGACACCTGTGAAAGAGACATTTTAAAAAGAAATACATTTTCATGTTGATGTAAGCAGTAAAATATTTTTAAGACTGTCCAGTTTTTATTGATAATCATTATTTACTTTATTGTAGCTGATAATTTTTTTTAGTTTTTACATTAAATCTTGACTTAATTGTAAGATTAGATTAGACTTAAAATAGTTATAACTGAACTAATATATAGTTCTACTGTCAAGTCTTAATATTTCCATAGTTGCTTACTGACTGTGGAGTGACGTATTCTGTTTTGTGTTCTTTTTGTTGTTTCTATTCCTTAATTTACTTGCTCAGCTGGTGTGTACGTGTAGCTCCTGCCACAGTTAACAGATTAGTTGAAGCAGCCCGGGGAATACTCAACCAGTTCCTCCCTGACATCTACCTCCATACAGACCATTGCAGAGGTAAAGAATGTGGCAAGTGAGTATTATTTTCATTTACATTGATGTAAAGATACAGTGTTAAACTAACAAGAAAAAAAAAAACATGAAATATGTTTTCCAATGAAATATAAAGCTTCTTTTTTCTGATATTCAGATTTTCTTACATCTGAGATGAAACCTTTTCATTAATTTTTTTTCTATTGTAAAAATGAGGTTAATTTACAGTCTATAATCCTTAAGTAAACAACATTCATTCGAAATGGAGGAGTCCCCATGGCGTACTGGACTGCAACATGATAGTAAGCAAGTTTGAACTCCATTGACACTTGTACATTCACTTTTAAGCTAATGCCCTTGGGATAGGTATTAACCCCCTTATTCCCCTAGCTATGGGTTAAATAGTACCACTTCTGTTCTATAAGGATGCTTTTGGCATTAAATAACCCTTGAAGATTGATATACCATTAATCAAAGAAACCAAACCTGCAACCCAGTCAAATGAGGCTGTAGGATACACTGCATTTATGCAAAGGGGTAACCCCCTCCCAAACAAGCATCCTGAATATGACACTAAACCATCTGATAATGAGGCTCCAGTCTTGGAGCTTTGGGAAATATGGAGTACCCTTTCATTACCATCAATTCTAGGTCCACTCTGACTCAATGTGGTAGTACCTGTTAAGGTCTGATCTATGGGTCAAGTAGAACGATTTAATCATTTACAATACTTGAAACCATTTAACTGTGTGCAAATAGAACTATTAGTGTTAGATAACAAACCATTTGTGTGCAAACAAATGAGCTCTGGTTCATTTAAACATTTTACCTACAAACTATTCATTTACAAATTGTGTGTGTGTATATATATATATATATATATATATATATATATAAAATGTATGTTTATAAATAGGATTTGGCATTATAAATATCCTGTTAAAGTTGATTCTTGATACGTTTTGATGAGCAACTTCATTGTGCAAGGGTAGTACACGCTATACTCACCAGACCTGGCTTCATATACCTTTTTTCTTGTTTCCTAAGTTAAAAATTCATCTCATGGATAAGATATGGAGAGCATTAAAAGAGAATATGATGGCAGAGCTTGACACCAAAAGAAGTTTTGAAGTGTTTCACTCATTGAAACAATCTGTTGGATTCTCATATAAGATGTATGCAAAATTGTCTTTTCTATTTATGAATTTTCTTGACAACACCAGGCACTTTCGGTAAAAATCAACCAATGAGAGATGAGATCTGAAAGCATAATAGATTGTTTGCAACTGTCCTCAAATGCAATTGCTTGTTGAACTTTCTACCCAGATCTATCTTTTGGATTTTAACACCAGAGGAAATCTCCAGACTGGATACTGTAAACAACTGAACTACAATGGCAACATGGATTTTAACACAATCACGGGAATAAGTGTGTTGAATTCCAAGGAGACTATTTTCTTTGTTTTATTCTGTTTTGTTTGTTTTTGTTTTTGTGTTTTGTTTTTTTTTGTTTTTTTGCTTTTGATATTTTAATTTTCAATGATAAAAATAATAATGATTATTCACTAAAGATTTCGTTAATTTTAGACAAATACTGAAAATCTCAATATTTCTCATATTTTATACTTTCTCACTTTAAGAATATATTTGTCAAAAGTTAATAATGTATAAATTGTCCCCCCTTCCCCTCCCCTACAATTACTTGGGTGAGTCAAGTTTTGCAATATTTTGGTAATGTGAAGCACAATTCGGCAGCTTCAGATGCTTTTGCCGAGAATGTGAGGAACCACACAAGACTGATATTTTTCAAGTGCTACTCACCAGATTTGTTTCTATGGCTTGAAACATGCCATCAAAATCCACTATTTTAGGTCTACCTGATTTTGACTTTGATCATTTAGGCTCTTGCAACCCAAACAAAATTTCTTGAAGCATCTGATTACTGTATTGTGGTCAACTGCGCCTTTACCTTTTACACAACAAATGTTTTTGGTTGCTTATGCAGCATCATGACCCAGTTCACATTTGTAAAGCATTTGTAAAGCACATTTGTAAAGCATCCTAAACATTGCACGTTTAGCTGTGTAGCTTTCAAATCACACACAACTTATCAGCACATCAATTACTACAATACTATCAACCACAGCGGATACCTACCATGGCTTGAACGACTGCAAACTAGCATATAGCAAAATATTGCAAAACTTTTGACTTGCCCTTTTATTTTCTTTCTTAAAAGAGAAAAAATTATGCACTCATGATCAAACTGAAGAAGCCTTAAACAAAGAATTTTCAACAGGATGTTATGACTCATTGCTATGATAGAATAAATAGATCAAAATAAAGGAAGAATCTTGATTGAATAAATAATTGTTTTTAAGAAATTATTTATCAGAGAGTCCATGTCAAACATCTTGTAAGTACACTTGATTCCAACTGAATTTTTCTGTGTTTTTCTATCATTTTTGATTATGATTCTAATCTGTCAATTTATTTTTGTTTTTACTTATTACAGATCTCCTGGCTTTGGGCTGACACTTGTAGCAGAAACTACAAAAGGTGCATACTTATCTGCAGAAGCTATATCCAATCCTAAAGGCTCTGACAAAGGCCCATCAACAGCTGAAGATGTTGGTATGAAAGCTGCATATCTATTGTTAGAAGAAATCTACCGGGTAAGAAGATTCCAATTGAAAGAAACATTTTGTTTTGACCACAAAAAGAAAGATCTGGTTTGTTTCTCACTGCTCTATAATGATAACATGAATGAGAAAAAAAATTTGAAGATGAAAGAAAATATGAGTTAAAATTAATGATAATGGTTGATAATACTTGATTTCAAAATGTATGAATAAAAGATGATATTAACACCACTATTATAAAAAAATCTAACAATAACAAATGTAATACTAAGAAAAATAGGAAAATAAAATAAGGGATAGATTTCTATGTTTTATTTGAGCTTCTGCAAACCAATGGTTCTTGATAGCTCAGTTGGTAGAGCAGCTGGTGTTTTTAATCTGGCTTTTAATAAGACAAAAGGGACACAACTTAATACCTTACTGAAAGTTTATTGTTTATTATTATTTCCAATCTGCAGTGTTTTTTACTATTATAAATTAATGTAAGGTACTTTTTAAAAATTATAAGATAAGATGATGCTATCAAAAATACTAGTCCATTGACTTCATGGGTAGTGTTTGCCAATGGTCAAGTCATACCAAAGACTCAAAAAAAAATACTTGATACCACCTTGCTTAACAATCAGCATTATAAGGTATGGATCAAGGGTAAATGAAGCCATCCAGGAAAAGGAGTAGCATCCCCTCTTACACACAGTGTAGTAGCTATTAGAAAATGGAGCCTTCAGTTTGCTCTCAACTACAGTCGCCAACTTTACTTTTTTACTTATGTATATATCATTCACTGACTCTTTTGTTGTATCACAATTTATCAGTGTGGCTAAACACGGTGAGATGCTTCAAGCTGGGATTGAAACCCAACTGACTTTGTCAGTTGGTTATCATACTGCACGGCCAGCAGCAGTCTCAGTATAAGTGAAGATATATATATATTACATGGTACTATCTGTGACGCTGGGTTTCATGCAATCTGTCCGATGATTGCTGATTACATGAAACTCAGGGTCAAAGACAGTACCATGTAATATAATATATATATATATATATATACTCTATCATTGATGTTGAGTACTATTTAACAATACTGCAACATTTGGTCCTCCATTAACTCACCAAGTGAGCAAGTAAAAACCATAAACCTCTCTTATATATATATATATATATAACTACAGTTATATCAACTAAAACAAATATGGGGGAATCCCCGTGGTGTAATAACTTAAGTGCTGAACAGTGGCCTTGAAGTAAGCAAGTTCAAACTTCAGTTGCACTATTACATTCACTTTCAAACTAATACCCTTAAGAAAGGTATGAATATTCTTATCCCTCCAGCTATGAGTATCACTGCTGTTCTTCTACAAGGGTTGCTTTGGCATTGAATAACTCACAAAGGTTGATATGCCATTAAAGAAAGAAACCAAACCTAAAACAAATGGAGGCGTAATGATTACTTTCATAGGAAATGGATACAACAACTTGACTTTAAATCTTGTATGAAGCTGTTTGCATTTCACATTGCACTAATACTCTTGGGAAAGGTATGAATACAATTATTCTCCCTCCAGCTATGGGTAAATAGTAGGACAGATGAAGCTCTTAAACTTTACTATGGCAACCAATCTAGAAGGAAAACTAAATTCAAACCTGTTAAACTCTGCTAAAATTTGACCTTGCGTCATCCTGCTCATATTGAGGGGTTGTGTGTGTGTGTGTTTATATATTTATATAAAGTGAAACAGCTTTTTAAATATTTGCTAAACTTAAACAATTTAGCTTTTGGACTAAATCAAACCAAGAAAATGTAGGTAAGAACAGTGTGTTGCTTCAACCTTCCATTTGAAAAGGGGCTTAACTTTCTTGAAAACCAGCTCTTGATACACTTTAATATTTAAACTACACATATGTTGAGATTCTTAATTCTAGCAATACACTTAAAATGTCCTTAGAGGCCACTTGTTGGTCATGTGTGGCAACCATGATGCTTGAGAACAAGATGCTGGTAATTGAGCAGTCCATGATCCGGCAGCCAAAGTGATCACATGGCCTGCAACACTCCACTTTGACCCTTATTTGCCTAGACGGACAGTTAGAGAGGCTCAATCCAATCACTTGGTTAGTCATGTCAAGCCCTATTACCTATATGATAGTAATGACTATATTCTTCAAATTGCTCATGGCAAACACCCAACCCTTTTTATCTTAAAGCTACAAGAAAGTGGTAGCTAAGGGTCAATCCTTTGAGTGTCCTGGATATGACACAAAACTGCATCTGATGGTGAAGGTCCAGTCTTGGAGTTTGAGAAATGTGGAGTACCCCTTCATTACCATTACTCTCGGGTCCACTTTGACCCAGAGTAGTAATATCTGTTAGGGTCCCATCTGTAGATCAAATAGAATTGTTCAATCGTTTAGTCAGGATTATTATTATTAGTTATTTGAAACTATACAGCTGTGTGCAAATTATTCATATTAGAATACTTGATAAATAGAATTATTAATGTTAAATATCAGCAATATTTGAAACCATTTAACCATGCACAAACAAATGAATTCTATCAACTTTTTTAAAAATAAAGTTGCCTACAAATTCTTCTGCTTACAAATCACACACACACACTATATATATATATATATATATATATATATATAAAGTAAATAATGGAAAAAGAATCCGGCAGTGGGGAGAAAAATTGAAAAACAAAGTAATCCAAACTGATGAATATATATATATATATATATATATATATATAAAATTAACGTAAATCGCAAGTCGAAAATCTTCTACTAAAGTTTCACCTTATCGGATCATCAAGAAGCCTAACTTCGACTAATTCTAAAGGAGAAATCGCCTTCTTTTATTCACCAAAAACCCACCTAACTTAGAATTTGCATGAAAAATAAAAAAAATAAATAAATATCTTACTTTTTAAAAAAAAATAAAAATAAAAAATTAAAAAAATAAAGGAATTTGGCATTAAATAACCCACCAAAGGTTCATACACCATAATCTTATGATCAAATAGTTATATTAGCAGCTTGTAACCTATTTGTATAGCCACATACCACTCTACTGGAGAGGTTTGGAAGATTTCTTACTTGAAGAATGAGCCTTAAGAATTGGAGTGGCTAATACAATGGTCATTGAGATGCATTGTAAGTGATAGCTCTGTTATCCTATCAATGGGACAAGTCAAAATTAATAATAATGATGAAAAATAAAACTTGCAAATAAAAAAAAAACTTTAAAAAAACAACTTACTTCTGACTAAAATACCTAAGACTTTGCACTGAGCATAAAGTTAGTTATACTTAAGAAAAAGTTTTCTACTTTATAAAAGTAAAATCCTTATACGAGGATCATTAAATAGGTTTCCAGAATTTTTTCATATGGGCACTTTTATTGATAGTACCCACATGAAACTCTAGTCCTCTTCAAAGTAATCTCCTTCGGTTGCAATGCACTTGTTGTACCGTTCTAACAACTTCTGGAAGGCCCCATGGAAGTCCTCTTGTGTGAGCATGTCAATGACCTTTGTCACAGCCTTTTTCATCTCCTCAACTGTCTCATAACGACAGCCTCTGAGCTTAGGGAATAACCAAAAGTCACAGGGAGCAAGGTCTGGACTATAGGGAGGGTGAGGAACTGTCTTGATGCCTATCTTGGTCAAATAGTCTGTGACAAGGATGGAGTTGTGGACTGGTGCATTGTCTTGGTGGAAATGCCACTGAGCCGATTTCAAGAGTGCTGGCCTCTTCCGACGGAATCCCTTCCTGAACTCCCTTAAAACCTCAACGTAGTAACCCTAGCCCTAACCCTTACCCTTTGGCCAATCAACTTTGGTGTTCTGACTTCCTTACTCCTACACCTCTCGTCATCCCTCACAGACTCCCTGCCTTCCTTGAATCTCTTATGCCACTCAAAAACTGATGTTTGATTCATGCAAGATGGTCCAAAAGCAGTCTGAAGCATTGTGTGGCATTTTTTCAAAGTTTAAAACAATTTTATTGCATATCGTTCTTCTAAAGTGTCCTCATGTCCAGATTGTATTTTTGAAATTCACCAGCTGTGACAATCAGGCTTTAGTAGGGTGTATTCCAATTCCTGCTGTAGCTGTTCATTTAAACCTGAAATCATAAAAATTGGTCAGTCATCTCATAAGATGTATAGCAATAACATACTGAATTTTCAAGAGTCTACGACAATTTTAAATGCCTGTACAAAAAAAGTCTGGAAACTTATTGAATTCACCACGTATTCCTTATTTTAGAAGTCTCAGCTGAGGTAGGAAATATGTCTTTTTATAATCTATTATTTGACCATATTAACAAATGGTATATGCACAACTCAGTATCTGTCCTGGAGAATGAGACACACTAACTCCTGGGATTTTGAGATACAAATGGATCATCTAATCTCGGGTAGACAACCAGACTTTGTAATAATCAACAAAAAAAAAAGGAGAACTTGCATTGTGGAGTATGCTGTCCTGGCTGACTACACAGTAAAACTGAAAGAAAATGAAAAGATGTCTAAGTATCTGGACCTTGCTAGGGAATTGAAAAAATTGTGGAACATGAAAGTGACGGTTATACCAATTGTAGTTGGTGCTCTTGGTACAGTCACCAAAGGATTGGTACAAGGACTGGAGGACTTGAAAATAACAGGATGAGTAGAGACCATCCAATCTACTGCATTATTGAGATCAACCAGAATACTGAGAAGAGTCCTGGAGACTTGCTGTCACTCAAACTCCAGTGAGAAACCATCAGTTAATGCTAATATGAAAAACTCAAAAAGGAGTAACAGTCATCATAATAATGATAAAAATCGGAATAGCTAACTGAAACCATATAACTGTGCAAATTATTTGTATCCTTTTGACATTAAATAAACTACAAGCAAACTCAAACCCTAAAATCCATGATGCCTGTATGATGTAAAATTTATCTTGTCATATTGTGCAGAATAATTCTTAATTAAATGTATACAATAATTTGAACTTTGTATTTTCAGGGTGGCTGTGTTGATTCCACCAATCAGAGCATGACTACATTACTGATGGTATTGGGTGCACAGGATGTGTCAAAAGTGCAGACAGGTCCACTCTCTCCCTACACGTAAGTTCTTTTAGATTTTATTTCTATAGTAATGACTGGCTGTACTCAGGGGCTAAATTATCTTCAAGATCACATGCTAGTTGTAGGAGAGGATAAACACAAAAACACAACTTATTTTTAAGCATTCGGTCCCTGTCTGTGAGTCTGTAGAAGCAGGAAGAAATGAATAACATTCATAATGTGCAGAGTAGCTTCTTTATTCTCATTGGGACTGACTCTTTCTATATCTTTACAAGGTTCTTCATTCTTCATTCATGCAAACACTTGTTTCATCATACACCTGCAGGTGGGGCTGTAGAATACACCAACTATTTCTTGGCAAAAGGGTAAGACCCCCCCCCAACGAGTGTCCTGAATATAACATTAAACAATCTAATAGTGGAGCTTTGAGGAATGTGGTGTGTCCCTTCATTGCCATCACTCCTAGGTCCACTCCAGCCTGGTGTGGTAACACTTGAAAGGGTCCTTTTTATGGATCAGAAAGAACTGTTTGACATTAAACTGGGTGCAAACAAATAATTTATGCTAAATTGTTAGAAATAAAAATTTGATCATTTAACTGCGTGTATCTACAAAATGTGTCTGTTGTCTAATATATTGGGTTTCACAGCCCTCACCAACACTTTGACAAAATCCAGACACAGGTGCTAGATCAAGTATATCTTCTTACACCTAGCCCACTGGAAAAGATGTTGAACTTTGTCAACCAGTCTTTCTTCTATCTGCTGGCTTTTTTTTTGGGGGGGGGGGTAACTTAACATATTTGCACCCCCAGTGCCATTCACTCATAATGAACAGGTATCAAGCAGTGGTTGAAATAACAAATGTTATAACTAAAATATATGAATGTAAAGTTAAAAATATCTTGAAGAAATCACTCAGATCTAACTATCACTTGTAAGATTACTTGAGATCTTCAAAATCCTTTTCCAGAGCTCTATCAAGTTGACAGTTCAGAAATAACTGTATGTGTTTGTTAAAAATTATATTACAAATCAAGCTAAAAATAACTTTTTTTTTTTTTTTTTAAAGTTAAATCAGGCCTTATGAGATATGGCTCATTAGTCAGTTTGCCCATGACTGAGTTAAATACTTTAAAAACATTTCCCCAGATGGGGTTATGAAAGATTGTTTTTAATTCTGAAATGTCATTAATTTTTAACAACACTGGATGATCTTGTTATTCCTTTTTAATATGCTTCATAATAAATGTACATTATATAAAGCAAAAAGATAAACCGCTGAACTACTAAGTAATTTTTTCTTAATTCTTTTTACAGAATGGGTGTAATGAAACACATACGAGATTTCTTCCAAGTAATGTTCAAAGTGGATCAACAAAAAGATGAAGAAGAAGAATTAAAACTAGGTGGAGAAAAGCTCATTCTTACCTGTGTCGGTGTTGGATATTCAAATGTCAGCAAGGCAATTTTGTAAAAAAAATTTTATAATAAAAATTTTTTAAAAATTATTTTATTTTATTTATTTTTTGTTGTTGTAAATAGTACCACAAATCTTTCCATGTTGTGAATAATCCAGTGTTTAAACAAAGCTTTCTGTGGTGTTTCACTTTCATTTCTTGGGTCTTCTATAGGACCTGAGCATGTGTTACAGAGATAAGAGGATATTTTGGTACTTCTAATATTTAGCTGACAGAATACAGAGAGATGGTAGGAATATGGTATCAGAGGAGAAATAAATTGACTTTTTCATATATGAAACTGCCTTAAATCAAGATCCAAAACAAAGAAATTCTTTTTAACAAATGTCAACTTCAATGATATGATCTGAAATTTTAAGTCATCCTTAATAACACAAAATTTCGACTTTCTCATACTCCTTTTCAATTTCCAAGTGCCATTTCCACCCAAGGTATCTATCTTTAGCTAACATTTCTTTTGGCTTTGACACCTATCAGGAAAGTTTACCAAAACCTTATATATTTTTATGCACACCCAAGAACACCATATTTTTCTAAGATTTCATATACTTGTCTTTTTTCTTAAATTAACACATTCTCTTGTTATATATATTTTTATCCAGTTATTTCTATTTTAGGGTAAATATATTAATCCATTAACTAAATTTTGATACATAGTATTACTAATAAAGATTTTGATTCCTTATATTAAAATCAAAAGACAATTTTGTAGCAGTCATCATACTAATCCTCAATGAAAAAGGATAAGGGTAGGGCCGCGTGTTGTCTGTTAGAGAGAGACTCGGAATTGAACCAGAAACAGACAACTTATAGGAGAGGAAGAGAGCGCCCATTCTTTTCCACCCACTCTTTTGATTGGTTTTGGCAGTATGTCGCTAAGTGGCTGGATGGGTAGGCTTTGGCCTGAATAAACGGAAAAATTTTAGCAGATCAGGGAGGGGGTAGTTAGTCCAAGTAGAGAGATGGACAGACAAAGCAAAAAAAAGAGAGAAGAGGAGAAAGAGAAAAATTACTGGGGGTGTCCTCGTGGTGTAATGGTTAAAGCGATGGACTGCGGAATCATAGTAAGCGAGTTTGTACTTCAGTCATGCTATTACATTCACTTTCAGGCAAATACTCTTGGGAAAGGTATGAACCTCCTTATCCTCCCAGCTATGGGTTAAATAGTACCACTACTGGTCTTCTAGGAGAATGGCTTTGGCATTAAATAACCTACAAAAAGTTGATATGCCATTAAGAAAGAAAAATTACTCTGCCAGTAAGCATTGGACTTGATTGTTGACCCCCATCAACAAAGAATTTTCTTTTTACTTCAAATTTTTTGATTTTAAATTAATAAAAGAAAATACTAGTATAATGTAGTAGCAGTCTTCTCACCTTCAATGAACTTGGTGACTAACAACAAAGGGTGAACCATGAGAACTCGAGCTGTGAAAAGGTCAAACAAGAGTTGGGGATTTTTAAAAGATTCAGCGAGTCAGTCAGTAACCAGCTTAGATTTTAATTTATGGAACAATAGGACCTTTCCTTCATCAACTAATAAAATAAAAATATCATTTCATGTCTCCCAGACATGAGACCAGTCTAGGAGGCTGCAAGGTACGAAGTGCTTTATTTTTTAATTTTTTAACCACTCCTTTTCTATGAACTCAGTTATCGCCAGAAACTTCCTTCATAACCCTGCTATACTACACGAGTCAAAATTATTATTATTATTAATAATAATAATAAACAATACTTCATCTAAAATAAAAAATGTTATTAATACTAGAATAAGTAAGTAAAGTTGGTGACCAGAAGGCTCTCTTTTCAATAGCTACTACACCGGGAGGGCGCTATTCATTTCCCTGGATTGCTCCACTTTACCCTCGATATGTACCTTATATTGCTGAGTGTTAAGCAAGGAGGTATCAAGTATCATTTTTAAAGTCTTTGGTATGACGTGACCTGAGATTGAACCCAGGTCTCCCGGATCATTGGCGAACACTCTACCCACTGGGCCAATGAGCTGAAAAATAGATGTGGAAATAGTAAGAGATGATTTTAAAAAATTTTCAAGAAACAAATAGCTTTTTGTAGCCCAGTTAGCAGAGCAGCTAGTGCATTTAACAAGAATTCCTCAAAGAAAAGAGAATGTCAGTTCAAATCTCACCAATCCATTATTATTTCCAATCCAAGCTGCCCCCAACTGTCATTGAATGATAACCCAACTGAATTGGAAAAAAAAAAAGTTTAAAGTGCTTTCTTAATATTATACAACACAAGGAGTAAGAAAGGCTACCTCACTTCAATATTTTTCTGTCTCGGCCTTTTGTAATTGCTATGTGAACTCAGAACTGTGTTCTTTCCCTTCTCAATCTTTGACAAATGCTGTCACACAAATTCAGCTAAATATTGGTCATTTTTAACACTTTTCAACTCAATTTTTTATTCAATTGGTACTACTGTCTCATAAATGAGATAGAACTTTATAAATATTCATACCAATCTTAAGCTGGGTATACATTACTTTTGGAAGACCTCTATGCAAATTATTTAAGAAAAATTAAAATCTTTTACAAACATGACAAAAAATAAATTTTATATTTAGCTTAATTTATTTTTCAATTTTTTAAATGTTTTTTTTTTTAATGGCAGAAAACTTTCCCTTTCTTCATTTTTCACTTTTGTAGTATAAGAAGTCAAGGATCAAATGTACTGTGCATCATGATAAAATCTTATGTGGTTGAAAATGATTCAACCCTTTTTTGAAGTCCGCTATGTTTGTAATCTGAACACACTTGGCCTGTGATTGTCCTGGAACACAACGGCAAGTCAGCATTGAATAAGCAGATTTCAAGTCTAAAGCAGTATGATTTGAATCAGATGCAACCATGGACAGTTGAGATGATGCTGCCGGCTCAGTCAAACAATTCTTCTTTTTGTTTTTCTTCTTCTTGGGAGGTTTCTTGCCAACCACCTACAAAAAAGAAAAAATGACTTTATCATAGTGTTTCATTTAGCATATCTCCTAATTACAGTTGGATGTCATATAGTCTTTCTCTCAGTTTACTGGCCTTACTCAAAATCTGTAAGACAGAATTTACAGCTGAGACTTAGTGGTCATCCAAGTAATTAGCAAATTCATCATTGCTTAATTTCAGTGATCTAATAGAATTGGTACTTTAAGTATGACTTGAACATGGATCTTACCCGAGCACATGACATATTGGAGGGGGGAAGTAAATTCAGAGTTTTCCTTCTCTTAAACCAGTTGCCTTACCAAGGCTAGAGAGCCCACTCTGTTCTATTATTTTTTGCATAGCTAAAGAGAGAATTGGATTAATGTCTTTTCTAAGGGCATATGTGCAAGCAACCTCAACTGGAATTTGAACTTAGCTTGCTGGTTCCACTTTCTGAAGTAACAACTATCACACAATTTAAACATCATATAACTAAGTATTTATCTAAATACATATGATTACCTATTTATTGTAAAATAAGACAAATCATGATGCTTTTTGCAATGTTATTTACTGAAGTCTTACAATGAATTCATAGAAGACTTATGAATATCTGAAAATAGCATTTGAAGGTTTAAATCCACACTTAACATAAATGGAACATATACATCATCTTAAAAATGGACATAGTGACCTGAGTTAAAATTCTTACCAAGGCTCTTTGGGTAAAGGCATGAATACATCTGTTCTCCCACAAGCTATGGGTAAATAACAGTGTATAATGGGTTCTTTAGCCTTGGTTAAGCAATCAATCTAAAATGAAGGAAACTGAATTCAAACCAGCTTTACTCCACTTAATTGACTATTCTGATATAGTATTCAGCCGCTGGCCAGTATGTCTAGTTTAGCCTGGAAATTTTGACCGAAATCAAATCGCATGGCTACCTTTGAAGGAACCACCACCATTCACCATGTGAATTTTTTTATCCAAATAGCAGTGTTGTAGTTTCCCTCAGATCAATTCAACCGTGGGAGTTGATTTAGCCAAAAGTAAAATCACAGTTTATGGAGAAAATAGATCTTGTCGCAATTCACAAGAACACAAAAAGAGACAGGCAACACCTTCGATTCTCATATGATATAACTTTTTCAAGGCTATTGTTTTTATCTTGCCATAGAAAAAATTACACAAATGCATAGAGTACAAAAGAAAAGGTCAAACGAGATTTACTCGCTCGGTTAGAAAGCGACAAAGAGATCAAAGAAGGTGTAAGGGGGACAACTAGGCATCCTTGTTTACTTTTACTTGAAGGTTTGTTTTCTCAACTTTATTGACAAAATTATCTGGATTCACAAAGTTTCAATTTCCATCTCTTGGTTCTGATCGGACTAGCACGATTCACAAAGTCATTTCACAGCATTCGGCATTTCTGTCTGACCGCTCAAAATGTTTGTCTTTCCTCCAGACTCTGTGGTTCTTTTCTGCCGAAAAAATGTCTGTCTCAGACCGCCAAAATCACTGCCTTGAACTGAACTGCTGACTCCACGCTCCACACTGAACTCTCTGCCGATTGCTTATATGGAGTAGGGCGGGTTATCAACAACTTTTGGCTATGCCCATGAATATGTAAATTGTCTGGACTACCCTGTATTTCGTATAATCTTTTAAAATTCCACAGTTGGCTGTTTTTAAGTGGTACTAAAAATGAATTTGGATGCCCCACTGATTTTCACCCAGACGAAGATCCTTGAATCGGAAGAAATCCACTTATCCTGTCTTGGATTTTGAGCCTGGACTTCATCTTCAGACCACCTAAGATCCCATTCACCATTTATCATAGGATTTAATCAACAACCCATCTATACGCTACCCCAAACCATCACCTTACTTACTAAAGACTCAACTCCAGAAACGTTATTGCAAAAGGAAAGAAAAATAAAATAAAATAGGAAATTCCTTTTCCTATTCTCTGTATTAAAAAAACAACTTATTTCTAGAATTATCCTTCTATCCATTTAATTAATACAGGGTGGAATGATAAAATTGTCGCCCTCAAAAAGACGACATGATTCCATTTCCGTTTAATGAAAACCAGTTTTCTTTTTTTATTGCAGACCCTCTACTAATTGGCCAGTTGTGTACAAATCCCAAGAGTGATTGGAGCCTTTTATCATGTCTGAAAGTGATACAATATTCAACGAGCAAGAACGGAGTTGCGCCGCTGTACAACTCATGCTCTCTATTGATCCAAGTTATGACAACAGGACAATTGCCAGCACCCTCAAAATGCAAATCCGGACAGTTCAACGCTTGAGGGCACAGCTCAACACATCGGACGACCCTTTGGATGGCTACGGTTATGGTCTTTGGTGTGGTTTCAAGTGAGGACCACATCATGCCACCTCACATCTTCGAAATCGGGTTGAAAGTCAATACCAAAGTGTACCTGGATGTGCTGAAGAGTGTGGTGATCCCCTGGTACAATCAGGTGGCCGGTGGCAAACCCTGGGTGTGGCAGCAGTCCAAAGAGACCCAGGCTTGGCTTCAGAAGGAGTGCTACGACTTTGTACCCTTCTCTCACTGCCCCCCCCCCCCGATCCGCCCCCGACCTGAACCCACTGGACTACTTCGTTTGGTCATACATCGAAAACATCACCAACATGACCTCCCACAACACCAAAGCAAGCCTGATTGCCACCATCCACCGAGTATTCACCAAGCTCCCGTCAGCGCTTGTGAAAAAGGCATGCTCCCAGTTCTGGATCGTGATTGAGGCTGAAGGCGGCTACATTGAATAGATATCAGCTCTACTACATAATCAAGTTACCTGAATTGATTTTTTCAATAAAAGTTTTAAAATAAAGCTGTAGTATTGTTTTCTTTAGGACCGACAATTTTATCGTTCCACCCTGTAAATTCATTACAGATTTCATATCATCAAAATCTGTTCAACATTCAATTTAGATATTCTCAAATAGAAAATTTACAGCTAATTAATTTTTTTCATGAATAATTTCAAAGTGAGACCAAGAAAAACACTTTCTAAATCAAGTTTTACTTTTATTTTTTCTTACCTGGACATTAAGGATATGTTGATCATTGAGTAATGTTTTCTTCACATAAGTGAGAAAATCATCATAAGTGACAGTCTGCAGAGCTTCAACCTGAAAATAAAAATAATACAATTAACTAACAAAATAAGGGAAATTAAATATGACTGAAGTGAGTCCAAAGATTTGCAATATTTTGGTAATGTGCAGGATAATTCAGCAGCTCCAGCTACTTTTGCTGAGGTCATGAACAACACTGAATCATGAAATGCAAAACTTGCAACTCAAACAAAATTTCTTGAACCATCTGGTGACTGTACAGTGATCAATGCACCTTTCACACATCAAATGTTTTTGATTGCTTTCATATTATTATCCAATTTAAACTCATAAAGTTCCTAAATTAGACTACATTGCACATTCATCTGTACAGCTTTGAAATCATACATGGAGGGAAGAAAGGCACAATATGTCAGTACACCAACTACCAGGATACTACCAACCATAATGAGTACCTTTCACAGCTTGAACTGCTTCAATCATATGATATATGTGCTACAAACCAGTGCATATCCAAATATTGCAAAATTTTTGACTCACCCTAGTAAATATAATATTTTTGACTGAATATGTAATGACTCTAAAAATCAATTGGAAACAAAATAAAAAGTAAAATAATTGTAAACAACACAATATATAAAGTAAATCAACAAGCAGGGAAAAACTTACCTCTTTTTCCAGACGATCAAATACACAAGCCTGAATAGAAATCTCATGCCAATGTCTTCTGGATTCCTCAGAGAGTTTTGTGTCTTCACACTGCTTTGCTGCGATTAAACTTTCTTTCTATTTCATTAAATGGTAAAAAAATATTAAGATTTCGGAATTAAAAATTAGATCTCAAATTTCATATCCTTAAACGCTCTTTTTTATCTACATTATGTATTATATTAAAATGTGTACTTTAGCAGCATTTCTTCATTAGTATATTCTGTTGAAAGGATCAATAGACCAAAGGATTTCTTTTAATTAACTGTTTCTATATGAAAGAACATAGATCAGTGGCTACAAGAAATGTTCAAAAGATTTTGATTGAGCACTTTGGTTTTTTGCTTAGCTATTATTAAGATTCAATTTCATTGGTTGAGATAATAAAAAAAACTGTACTTATAAATATAAGTTTTTTTTTAAGGTTAGGTTTAGTTATTTGGTTTAATGGCATATCAGTCCCTGATGGTTATTTAATGCTAAATTCTGTTTATACATATATATGATTTTTAACAATAGTTTGTAGATAACATTTTTTAAACAAGCTAGAGCACATTTGTTTGCACACAATTCAATAGTTTCAAGTATTGCAATTCAATATTAGTAATCCTATTTAATTCATAGATGGAACCCTAACAGGTACTACCACACTGGGTCAGAGTGAACTTGGGAGTAATGGCAATGAAGGAGTACTCCACATTCCCCAAAGCTCCAAGATTGGAGCCTCAACATCAGATGGTTTAATGTCATATCAAGGAAACTCATTGGGGTAGTCTTACCCCTCTGCAGAGAACCAGTCAGTATATTCTACAGCCTCAGCTGAGTGAGCTAGATATTTTTAAAGTGTAAACATCAAGGTATTTTTGGGTTATGATGTAATGCAAAGAGTAAGAAATGAACACTGGATGAAATATATCAATCAGTTGTAAAATACATTTAAAATTCCTCTATCTTGATGGAAGATCTTATTCAGCTTTTGGTTCTTTTCTTAATAAGAGCTTTGAGAATACAAGTTCTATTTTTTGACCCCCTAACATGATACAGTATACATGTTATTATCTACAAATATTTTATATACTAATTAGATAAATGGCTGTACTTTTTATCAGTATGAGCATAAATTCTATTTTGCTGGATAAGTAGCAAGTTAATCTGTGAAATAAGGTGATGGTTGTATGATCAAAATACAACTCTGAAGACTTGAATTATTTCAAATTTGGCACACTAAGAAGTTATGACATTCAAAAACAAAATATTTTGCCCAAGAAACATTGAGGAATTAAGACATTTTCTGAATGAGCTACTGAAAGAGTAGTATCTGTTCATCATTCCTTCCACCATATTCTTGTTTTTGAACAAGACACAAAAAAACAAAGTGAGCCTAGTCCTGAGGATTCCAAATTGGTGTAGTACCTCTCAATCTAAACCAAAGAAAAGAATCAAAGTAGTCTAACACTTATGATACTGGTTGCAGGGACTCAGCAATTATTGTTTTACATTAAACTGACCATATTACTCCTATGTAGACAGGTCATTAAATATTGACATGCAGTATTTCCTTGATAATACTCAAGTAGAGAACTAAATTTCTAATTTGGAAGACTTAGCTGTTTGTTAAGAAGAAATGTATTGTCATCAATCAAATCTTGCAAAGTTTATCTAATCTCAAAGAATTATCTTTTTAACTATCTATCATTAAAAAAATTATGCAGAAGCCTCATGAAATAATGAATCTGAGGCTTACTGGAATATTATAACAACTTTGAGAAATAACAACTACAAATATGAAATTCTTAGGTAAAATTTTTAAAAAATTAAACAATAAAGAAATACCAATTATTTATTTAATTATTTATTGCTTTAAATACCTCAGTATAATCATCTCAAAAAGTAATTTTTTTTCAATATCTCAATACAGATTCACCTAAAATATTCAAATACTGACACTTGTATGAAAAGTTTATGAATGCTGATAACAAATAAAGATTCAGTTTAGAATTAACAGGTTATTGATTAGACAATGACAAGACACATAAAAAAGGTACAACAACTATAAACATTGCAAGATGTAATGGGAATCAGTTTAAAGTTGCCTGTGTATGTAATGGGATCAAACTTTTTCCTTTTTTTGGTTTTGAAAAATCTTATGAATTCCATTATAGGAGATTGATTCTTATAGATTTCAAAAGATATACAAGCAAAACCATACGTTAATAGAAATTTTTTTTCTCACATACCAATGCTTGGAATTCCTCCAGTGTCATCATGTCGACAAAATCCTTGATAAACATATGCACCTTCTTGTTAACGACTTCAGGACTAGAGAACATTTAAGAAAAAGAATAATTATATAAGTTAAAAAAAGGCCAAGATATAGGGTTATAACCTTATGGTAAAAATGTCTTCTTTTTCATTTTTTAGAAAAATTTATTTTGATGACAATCACTTAAGTACAAAAGAATCTGATTTTTAAAAAATTGAGGGGGACTTATAATGGGCTGTTTCATTTATCATGTAAATGTCTTGTAAAATGCATCCTGACTGATGCTTATTGAAAATCCAAAGTCAATTACATTTCCAGGCCATTGAGAATCCCTGGTGAACACTGCCTATTTTTCATTTTTTTTAGGAAAATTTATTTTAATTATTTTTTTTTTAATTTTATATCTACTGTAACAACCCATAAAAATCATAAATGTCTAGCTGGTAGATGGAATATTAGAGAAATAACATCAAACAATAATACAAGTTACAAGGAAAATACACCATTTTAACATTTTCTAGAATCTAATAAAACCAAAAAACAATGATCACGCAGTATCAGCTGGGAACCAAAGCCTTCCCAAGGAGGAAAGGGTTGCATAGGCAGAGATACTTTAATTTCCCAATGATTACTAATTGTGCTGTGCCAAAAGTTGATATCAATGACTCTATACCAGAAGGGTACTGTGGCCAGCCTATGGTAAATACTGCTTTTAAACTATCAACCACATACACACATAGACTCCGGATTTTCAATGAGCACCAGTCAGGGTGCATTTTCCAAGATATTTACATGGCAAAATGGACTGCCCTTGTAGTCCCACACTGTAACATTTTTAATCAAATTCTTTGGTATTTAACCAATAGTAATCAATATTCTTTTTTTTAAAATGAACAAAGATGTTTCTCAAATAGCAGTTTCATTTGGAAGCACAAGATTCATTAAAACAAAAAAAATTCAGTAACATATTTTTATTCATTTTATTGTAAAATTGATAAATTTTCATTACCCATTTCATTGTTTCTGTTAACTTTATCTTCACTCCAATTATAATATCAATATTTATTGCATCAAATCTAACAAGAAGACACCAACAAATATAACGTCATCCAACACTAAAAAATAGATAATCTAGTCAAGAGCATTAAATAATGCTATATATATATATACATAATGGGTTGTCTAATGTGTATATATGTATGTGTATACATATGAATGCATACTAGACAACCAATGAACTTGTTAGATTCCTATTGTAACAGTAGTCCATGATGATATTTAGAAAGAAGAGAAGGAGTCTAATAAGTATTTCAAAGCTATTTCCATAATATTGAGATTTTGGCTGATTAAAAAATTATGTTCCTTATGATCAAAAACCCCCATAAAATCATCATTCAATTTAAAACTGGACTGAAGACTGTATTATTCTCTAAGTTGGAGCATTCTAAGAGTCTTGATTTGATAAAAATCTTGCTATGATGTGCTATTTTTGCTAGGTTATACATATACATGTACATGTATACATATATACAAACATAAAAATTCTAGTATATATCTATCTCTCTATCTATCTATTTTGACTGTTATTATATCATGTCCCACCAAATTATGGTGTTATATGTAAAATTCTTTTGTCTATATATATATATATCTTAACTATATCATGAATCCCACCAAATTATCTTTTCTTGTACAGATATTTAAAGTTTTTTAAAATAATTTCACTTTTATAATTTGACTTACGTGTATTTATGAGACTGAAATTCAATGGCAATAGAAAATCCAAGAATTCCTCTAAGTACTTCTTCCTGAACTGATACACTATAACCAAGTTGGTGTTTTGTGCGTAAAATATCAAACAGAGGCTCTTGCATCCGGTCCTATGAAGAAAAAAAAATAATAGGTTACAATTACTAATGTAATATTGAAATAAGCATTACATATAAATGATGATATTTCTATTTACATATACTTTATATGGAGAAAAAGACACCTTCAAATATGAATATAATTAATATAGAAAAAAAGCATGAACTTATAAATCAAACAATAATCAAAGGTAAAATAATATCATTGAAGCTGTTTAAGAAATTAATTTAGGAGCAAGATTTAATCCTTGAAAATATAAAGTGTTGGAAGCTTGAATAGGACCTTAGTTACTAATGCAAGTTAAAAGTTTTGGAATATTTTGGTATGTGCTAATTTGAAATGCATATATCATATAACCAAAGCAGTTCAAGCTGTGATTGGTAGTATCATGGTAGTTGAGGCACTGATATGTTGTGCACTACTTCACTTCATGTGTGATTTGAAAACCACACAGATGAATGAGCAATGTAATCTAATTTGGGAACTGGGCCATAATGCCACAGAAGCAACCAATAACATTTGATGTGTTAAAGGTGAAAACACAGTTGATCACAGTACAATAACCAAATGGTTCAAGAAATTTTGCTTGGATTATAAGAACCACAATGATCAGGCAAGGTTAGGTAGGCCTAAAACCAGGCCTACTCCAAACCATAGAGGCAAATTTGCAGTATCAGATAAACTCAATATCTTACAGTCCAGTGTAATTTGTCACCTTCATAACCTTAGCAAAAGCATCCAGAACTAGTAAATTGTGTCTCATATTACCAAAACACTGCAAAACTTTTGACTTACCAATTCTTCAATAATAAATAAGGTTTATCTACACAAACTTTAAATGTTTTTAACATATGGTTTTTACTTACATATTTATAAAAAACCATGAGAAAAATAAAAAAGAAAATTCATTATCAACATATTTTCAAAAGTGTTATGAATATGAAACACAAATATTCATCCATTTTTATCTTATATCAAGAAACCCGAAATACAGTGAACTTTGTATTTTGAAAGTTTGAAAACTTAATACTCACAACAAGCATTTCATTAAGGCAGCTGGTGAAGATGCTGCCAGGTTCTACCTGGTAATATATAAGGGCAGTAGAGTTTGTACTTTCCTGATTGAAGCTTTCTACTTGACAGCAAAATTGCCCTTTAGGTATTTTCAACACACACCGCTGCAATAAATAAAAACAAATTAAAAAAAGAAAAATTGAATATCAAAAGATTAATGAAAGATGGGCATAAATCACATAATTACAGCCTCAATACATAGTGTAACATATACAGTAATCAAGCAGAATATAGTAGAAGTAATAATGGAACTTTATTTAGTTAATTATGAAATGTTGTTGAATAAAATGTAGATCTATTCAGTAAAACAGAAACAAAAATTTAACCAACCCAAAAAAACATTTTCAGCTTATACTTCAATGTTTAGACATAAAAACAATAATGATGAGGAGGATATAAGTAAAAAGAAACTAAGTTTAGAATATGACTAGAGGGGTTTTTTAATTTCTTGTTGGATGTGAAGGAAAATAAGCCTGCTCATGAATGGCAAGATTTTATAAGAGACCAATAAGTTTCAGAGTTATGTTAAAAAATGTAGTAAAAGATTTAGTTATGTGACCCACAAAAATTTTGTAGGAAAATGAATTTTTCTCATGTACTTTAATGTGCTTTGTTCAAATATGACTTTTGTTTTTCTGGAAATTAACTTCATTCTTTTATGAGAGGAGGAATTTACAATGTAAGTACAATGTTAAATTAGACATTTACTTTGTGCTTGTTTTTATTACACATGTCAGGTCTTTTTTTTAGTCCTTAGCATCCTTAATTTTAAACTATGCTAGCCTAAAAGGAACAAAAAAATAAAGTATTTTCTTTGCCTCTGCAACTCAAACTTCAATCTATGGTGTTATGAAAACCCTAATCCCAAGTTATTACCAAAATAGAATAAAATTAAGCATAAATTCATACTATTTGTGAACATTTTGGTAGGGTCTAATGAAAAATTAGAAATTTGAAAATGAAATTTATCTTTCTTTTCTTCTTTTTTAGACTTTCATACTTTAAAGATGGACACAAATCAGGGTCTGGTTTGCATTAGATTTACATTGTAAATTGAACATCCAGTGTCATAAATGCAGAGACAGAGTCAGGACCAATTATGTACAATACACATTATAAAGTAAATTTACTTCAGAACGACTTCACTTGCTCTCACTTTCAAACTTAAAATTACTTAAAATGAAAAATTCACAAAAAAAATTAAGATCATCTTCTCACAAAGCAGATCAAACTATAGAAGAAAACACATTTACCAACAAATTTAGTGTGTCACTTAGCCAAATCTTAACCGAACATTTTACTCTTTCCTTACTTGATTCCCTCAAATTAAACATAATCTAATTTGATTAGTTGCATTTGAAAATTGATTTCAAGATGTTACAATAACAATCTAATTCAAAGTTATCAATAATCAATTTTAGAATTATCATATTCCAATAAGTAAACATGAGTATTTTTGATAATTCATTTTTTGACATTTAAAAGACAAAAGTATTTACATCTGGCCATTGATCTTTAGGGTAAACTCCAGCATTAAATTTTTCCACAACATAATTCATCATATCACAAGAATCCTGCAATAAAAAGAGAAAATGTTAACTAATAAGAATAAAATATTCATTACAAATATTAGTAAAAATTCAGTTTAGGTGAATTTGCTGTTTTCATTGAAAAAAAATGTACTTTTAGAACTTAGAATTAAATTTTTTTAACTCTGTATCTCTAGAAATTTATTAATTTTGAAAAATATTAACATTTTCATTTATTAATGTACCTACTATAATAAAATGAACCCAACTTTCCATCCATCTTACAAAAGTAAAATTAAAATTCTTTTTCTTTCAGTGCTTATACTTTTTATGTATTTTTCACTTTTACTTCATTTGGAATTTTTAAAAATAAATAAGTTTTACTCAAAGGCCTAAATATGTTTATTCAAAAAGATGTAAAATAAAAGAAAAATATAAACAACCTATTTTAAACTTATACTCTAACCCATCACCAATTGGGGCTTAATGGTTAAAATACTGGACTGCAGCCTGAAAGTGAGTTCCAACTCCAAACACACTACTAGATTCACTTTCAGATATATCCTTGAGAAAGGTATGAACATCTTTATCCCACCACCTATGAGTTAAATAGTATCACTACTGTTTTTCTACAAGGATGGCTTTATCATTAAATAACTCACAAAGATTGATATGCCATTAAACAAAGATACCAAATGCCACAAATCCTAAACATAATAAGTCAGTAATAAAGATCCTAAGCAAATACTTTAAAGTTTTTGTAGGGTCTTGGAAATCCCATGTCAAGCCTTGTGATTTCCCGGTATTAAGTGTCCAAGGTTTGCTCTATTTATTCAGGTGTCTCATTTGCATACCATGCTACATCTCCCAGAACCTGCGAGGTCTGACGCCCTTATTTGGTCTATCACTTCTTCTGACTACTCTGGAAGGTCTATGCCACTTCTGCATTTGTTCTTCTGTCCTTTTTAATGGAGACTTTGGTCTGTCTTCATCTTCCAAATCTGTTGTCATTCCCACTTTCCTCCATCTTTTGTTCTGTTTCATTTTCTTCTTCCTCAGTTTCCTTGTGTTCCTCCTAAGCCATTTCTACATCTTCAGGCTCAAACCTGACTCTAAATTGGTCAGCATGAACTGATATTGGCTGCTCTTTTTTCTAGTACAACAGTATTCTGTCCTTTTTATAGAATGAACTTCAGTCTCTCTGGCTCTACCTCCTTATTTCTTTTATACCAAATTTTCTCCCTTGTGGCAAATGACATGGTTATTGGGGCTCTAATTTGTCTGCCTATTAATGCTGATGGGCTTTGCTTTCTATCCGCAAGAGGAACTATTCGATAACTGCCTCAATATTCTGGTTAAAAGGTGAAAATGCGTTTAAACCCATTTTTACAGTTTGGACCATCCTTTCCGCTATGCCTTTTGACTGAGGGTGGTATGGGAGTGTTTTGTATGGCATACACCCTATTTTCCTTAACCACAACACTAAACTTTCCTCACAGAATTCTGGTGCGTTGTCCATAACAATGGTTTTAAGTACTCCATTTCTTGCAAATATTGTTCTCAATATTTGTCTTAGAGTAGTAACTTTCCCATCTCTCACCTTTATTACTTCCAGCCAACTCGAAAAGGAATCTCTTAAGATCAAGAATAAACCAATATCTTGGATATGTGCATGGTTCATATGGACTCTTGTCCATGGCACCCCCTCTTTGGGTCACACATGTATTTTGGTTTGTTTAAATGTTTTGATCTCTATACATTTAGAGCATTCTCTTATGTGTTCCTCAACATCTTAACAATACCTCGGCCACCAAACGTGTAATTTCAATCTTCTTTGAGGCGCAATGACTCCACTATGGATATTGTCATGCATGCTTTTAATTATGTCCTTCCTTAAAATTTGGGGTGGCACTATTGCATCTGCACTAAATATAATACCCCTCTCTACCATTAATTTATGTTGTGCTTCTTTGAAAGGTCTCTCCACTATAGTACAGTTACTCCATACATTCTTTCTTATGCGTTCAAGTATTCTGCTTAGTATCAGGTCTTATTGGGTTTCTCTGCTGAGTGTTTTGTGAGATAGTACGTCCATCTCCACTCATTGTATAATTCTATCCTCCCAATTTTCATGTTCCTCTCTATTTTCACTCTGAAATCTTAGCCTGGAAAGTGCATCCACAGGTGGGATGGTGTTTCCCTTAACATATATAATTTCAAAATCAAACACCATGATTTTGATAGCCCACTATAAAATTCTTGACAATGTTACTCTGGGTAACTCATTCCTCAGATTGAATAAGAATTCCTGGGGCTTGTGGTCTGATTTTAAGAAGAACTTTTTGCCCAACAAAAAATTCTGTGCTCTCTCCATACTCCAAACTATGGTTAATGCTTCCTTTTCAATGTTAGAATAATTGTATTCTGTCAACGAGAGTTTTCTGGACAGATACATGATTGGATGACTCTCTTGAGATACAACAACTGCTATGGCATGTTCATTTACGTCAGTTGTTACGGTACCCTCTTTTTTAGGGTCAAAAATTTTTATTACTGGTTGACTTATCAAGGCCTTCTTTAATGCTTCAAAAGCCTTATTTTGCTTGTGTCCATGTAAATTATACGTGTATTTTATGCATTTCAGCAAATGGTTCAATAAGCTCACTATATCTAAGAAGACATCTGCTGAAGAAATGAATTAATCCCAAGAAGGATTCCAATTCTTTCTTGTTCAAGGGCTTTTCCATTTTCGCTATTTTGTTGGTTAGCCTTTCGTCAGGAGATATTCCTTCTCTAGATATCTGATATCCTAGATAAGATATTTTTTCACAGTCTAATTTATATTTGTCGCTATTCATTATCATACCTGCTTGTTTTAATCTCTGAGACTTGCTCTGTTTTATCCTTTAATTCCTCTCTGGTGCGGGCTGCCAGACATATATCGTCTTGATATATTATTATATTGTCCACTTTTTCTAATAAGATTTTCTTGATGGCTCTTTGAAAAATATGACTAGCAGTTTTAATTCCAAACGGCAAGCGAGACCATCTCAATAATCTCATGGGCATGTTCAGTGAGGTAATTTCTTTAAATTTGTTGTCTATTTCAATCTGGTTGTAGGCCAACTTTAAATCGATCTTCACAAAGTGTTTCATATTCGTGAGTTTGTGACTGGCAGTTTCAATACTTGGTAAGGGAAACGAATCCGAACACATCTGGTGGTTGCCGCCAATTCTGTAGTCACTGCATATTCTAATATCCACATCAGTCTTTTTAATGGCGACTATTGGTGACGTCCAATCACTTTCTTCATGAGTGACTTTTTCCAAAATACCCTGCTGAATCATTGAATCATTTTTTTTAGCTTTGAAACTACAATAGGTAAAATGTGTATGGGTAATCGTCTTGCTTGGATATATCTAGGATGCTAGTTCTCTTTCAAGTGAATGCTTGCTTTATAACCCTTAAGTAATCCTATGTCTTGTTCTTCCAATTCCATTAAATTAACTAATTTCGATGTGTCAACTTTTAATACATCTATACTAAGGAGTCCATGGTCTTTAGTACATGCCACAACAGTAATAGGTATAATTTCAAAGTGATTCTTAGTTTCAAACATACCTTCAAAGGTGCCTAATGTTTTGATTATGGTACCATTAAATTGTTTTAGTTACAAGGCTGACTTTTTAAGCCTTAGCTTTCCTAAATCCTGCCAAAAGTTCACTGGAATAAGTGTTATATCAGAGTCAGTATCTACTTGCATGTTGACGTATTTTCCATTTTTTTTAAATCTTTTCTTTAGTTTTTGTTGGTGTGTTTAGCATGAAAATTTCAGCCCCTCCTCTACACACTCGCATGTCTTTAAGTTATTCAACTTTTTTTGCATCTGCACACCTTTGGGGTATGGTTTTTTCTTTTGCAAATGGAGCATGTCTTACCGAATGCTGGGCAATTATTTTTTCCATGACATGCCATTCACCACAGGATTTGCATAGAATTTTGTATTTGTTTGTGCTGTATGCTTCTCCTTCGTTTGGTTGTTGGTTATACTCTTTTATTAATTCCAGTTGCTGCACAAACTCTATACATGTTTCTACTGTTAAATTAACACTTTGAAGCATTTCCAATAACTTATGTTTAAAAGCCGGGTCATGCATACCTTCTATCAAGCAAAGCATGATCAATTCATCCTCGGTGGTCATTTTAACGGTGCCAAGTCTTTCAAATTCACAATATCTAGCTCTTTCTTTCAATTGGTGTATGAATTGTACAATAGACTCATTGGGGTGCTGTCTTGTTTCCAGAAACTTTGTTCTTTCTGCAATGACTAACCTTTTCTTTGGTCTGATATCCCTTTTTATAACCTTGCTAATTTCTTCACACCCAGCTGTTGTGAGGAAAATGTCAATAATTTCATTTTGTTTCCCTTTGCTTCATCTGTCTCTTAGTTTCTTTACCCTGGCCAGTGCCTCAAAGCGTCTTATCCATGTTTCCACATACTCAGGAATGCTGAGTGTAATCAGACATCCTATTGGCGACGCCATTGTTGTGCCTTGGAAATCACATGTCAAGCCTTGTGATTTCCCGGTACTAAGTGTTCAAGGTTTGCTCTATTTATTCAGGTGTCTCATTTGCATACCGTAGTACAGTCTTGTTTTCACATGATTGAGAAAAAGTAAGTGTTCATTTTACTAAAGTAGTTACATTGTAAACTAAAAAAATTCTGAAGTAATTGATTGGAAACAGCAAAAATTATAGATGAATAAAACAAATCTTGATCCAAATATTAGTCCCAGTCAAACAATTAATAATCAATTTACACAATCATATCTACAAAAATTCAGCTTATTATTTTAATACTTAAGCAAAATGGAATGCCAAAATTTAGAATAGAGAAAGTTCAAGTTTGTTCAAATATAAGATTTCATTGATCAGTCACAATCGATCAGTAAATTTTAAGGCCACCTTGCAGTTTTGGGTAAAAAAAAATGTCTAGAATATTATCAAAGTAAAAATAAACAATAAAGAATATAACAAAAAGGTCAACAAAATTGTTAAAATTGAAATTGAAAATTTATCATGATTGGCTTTAATAGTTCATTTAGGTTGACATCCTTATTTTTTTTTAGTTCCTCTAAATATTTGGATGAATTGAAAGTTTAGCAATATTTTAGTACATGATAGTTTGTGGCATGAGAATTAATTCTTTTTTTATAAAAATAAAATAAAAATAAATAAAAATAAATAAAATAAATAAAAAATTAATTCTCAGATTAAGAAGCCTCATCTCAAAAATGATTCCAATTAAAGACAGTTTGTGGCATGTATAAAACATGACTGAAGAAGTTCAAGCCATGAAAGGTTTAGATTTGGGTTCAGTTTGGTTTAGTTTTATGGCACATCAACCATTGTAGGTTATTAATACCAAATCCACTTTATACATATAAAGAGTTCTGTTTCAAACAATTCAGTTTAGCATAAGTACAGTTTTAATGTCAAAAACAGTTCTATTTTAAACAATTCAGTTTAACATACAAAAACAGTTCCATTTCAAACAATTCAGTTTAGCATAAGTATGCAGTTTAAATGTCAAAAGAGTCCAATTCCAAGCAATACAGTTTAACATAAGTACACAGTTTAGTTCTATTTAACTCATAGATAAGAGCCTATCAGGTGCTACCACTCTGGGCCAGAGTAGTCCTGGGAGCAATGGCAACGAAGGGGTACTTCACATTCCCCAAAGCTCCATCATTACTGGAATCTCACTATCAGATTGTTTAGTGTCATATCCAGGAAACTTGTTGGGGGAGTCTTACCCATCTGCAGAGAAGCAGTCAGTTTATTCTACAGCCCCAGCCGGCTGTGCAAGCTATGAATGGTACTTGGTGTGGTTGGCAGTATTGTGGTTATTAGTGCACTAAGACATTGTGCATATTACTGCACTCCATATGTGATTTGAAAACCGCATAAATAAACATGTAACATCGTCTAATTTAGAAACTTATACTTTACAAGTTTGAAATGGGCCATAAAGCAACAGAAGCAATCAAAAACATTTGTTGTGCAAAAGGTGAAGACACAGTTAATCACAGTAGAGTAACCAGATGGTTCAAGAAATTTGGTACAGGTTGCAAGAATCTCAACAATTAGGTAAGGTCAGGTAGGCTTAAAACCAGGGATTCCAAAGCTGTGCTTCACGTCATAGAAGCAAACTCGCAGAGTATCAGGCAAACTTGGTATCCCACAGTCCAGTGTGCTTTGTCATCTTCACCACCACAGCAAAAGTATCTGAAGCTGCCGAATTGTGCTTCATGTTACGAAAATACAGCAAAACTTTTAACTCGCCCTATAACCATGGGATCAGTTCTCATGGTGTAATGGCTAAAGAGCTGGACTGGGGCCTAAAAGTGAGCAAGTTCAAACTCTAATCACGTCATTATTGTTCACTTTTGGACTAATACTCTTGGAAAAGGTATGAACCCCCTTATCCCTCCAGCTATAAGTTATGTAGTATCACTGCTATTCTTCAGCAAGGATGGCTTTGGCATTAAATAACTCACTAAGGTTGATATGCCATTAAACAAAGAAACCAAACGAAGTACCATATATCAATTTATCAATGTAACCTGTAATGCAAATGATTTCTTAATTGTTCATACTTGCAAACAACAGAAAAGATAGTCTTCCTATCTATATTCATGAATACAAAAAAGCATATTACATTAGTCTGTAAAAATAAACCAGACATTTTATAGAACGTGATATTTTATCTAACATCTCGAGTGAGGAACCAATGGCATACTAAACCATCAAATTTGGACTTTCACAGTCTGACCAATTAAAATTGCGCACCTCCACTTTAAAATCCAATATTCTTGCAATCACAAAGAAAATCATTAAAAGGTTACCATAATTTTTTAATTCCTTTTAGTAGTATATACTGAATTTAAACTCATTCATTAACTAATAGTTTAAATTTTACATTTTGTAGGAAATATACTATGAATTGATTGAGTTCAACCTCATTAGTAGGCAATGTGGCCTTTGAACATAATCTAAACACTACTAAACTTTTTTGGTACAATAAATATAGAAACAATAGATTTGATATAAGTGTAGAAAATTGTGACATGCGGAGATTACCAATACACAATTATATACAGATATTTATTTTCTACAAAGGCAGGAAATTCAACCTGATCTTAAAACAAACAGCAATATTTGAATGGTAATATAGCATATGTTAAATACATTACAAAATGCAAAGAAAACAAATAGTCAAAAGGAGTGATATTAAATATTAGCTAAAAATAAAAAGGCTGCCGAAAAGAAAAGTTCTTTCTTAATGTTTCAATATGTTCATTTTTCTTTAAAAGAAAAACTGAGAAAAATATTTGCAGTTATGTTCCACTTGATTTTTTTATTATTTATATTACTTCATGTAAAAATGCATTTTATTGAAGAATTTTTTTTTACATTATTGTCTCTTTTTGAAGAAAAAAAAAAGTGAACTGTCAGTATTTATCTATTTTAACAAGAAAAATAGAATTTCTTTATCATATCTGCCAGCTCAGGTCTTAATAGATTTACAACAGAAATTTTTAGCAGTTTGATTGAATAGTGAAGTTAATGATTATTGCTGCTATAATATATCAGCTGATTTCTTTTAGATGGAAAATGTAAATTTTGTTCTTGCCTATTCAAATTGCTGGAATGACTGAAAGCATTTTAAAAAATTTTATGTATTGTTTGTTTTATATATTAATCTGATACTTTATTTACCTTAATGGTGACGTTTCCCATCACAAATCCTTCAAAAAATAACTGCTGACAGAATTTTTTGAACCATTCTCTCAACATATCTGATGTCAGCTCAGGTAATTTGCGATATTTTTCTGGAACTGGAAAATATTCCTGTTCGATCACAGCTAAATGCAAGTTACTGAAAAATATCAAAAAAAAAAAAAAAGAACTTGAAACTTTATTGAAATGTGTTTTAATATAAAAGAGGAAACAAAAGATTCAGTTTATAGATGGCATAAAATCAATCTTAGAGTTTGGGGCTTTTTTAAACAGCATCAAATGATGTTCAATTAAAAATATAACAATTAAAAGATAACATTAACAGAAAAAAATTATATTAACTAATACAAATAACACCTTCCAAATCAACAAATCAAAGAGTAAGTTAAAGATAAATATTCATTATAGAATTTTTGAAAATCAAGTAATCAAAAATTCATTTACAAATAGAAATTCCTAATTAAATAAAAAAATAAATAAAATAAAAAAATCCATTACGAATTTTGAATTTGCTGATTGACCATTAAATTCTGTTGCTCAAAAAAAAAAAAAATTAATCATCAGGAGCTGATTTTTAAATATTTATATGACTGTTGATGATATGCAAAGACATAGTCAGGAATAAATCATGTAACAGCTAAATTAATTAAAGAGCCAATCACAATTCCTCAGTTCTTTCTTCATTTCATTACCACCTGACATAAAAGAAGAGAAAGTTGGTCAAAAGTTTCAGTGGCAACAGTGATGTCAATAAAGACAGAGAAAGCAAATTCATCACAAATTGCCAATCATCTTTCTCTTTCTATCTACTCACATTTTTGCTAATACAATCACATCATAAGAATCCAACTTTAAAAACCAACAAACTGGATAATTACTACTATGTAAATCACACATACACATACATTTCATTATCTAATAGATGTATTTGTATCATCAAATCTTTTTACTTTCTTCAAATTTAAGCACACCTAAGTACTGTCTAAAAAAACAATGTTTTCATTCACATAGTTTTTTGTTCATATTCATAGCAAGTTACTGTTGTAGTGAGGTAGCACTCCTTCAGTACTCTACCAGATAGCCTGACTCATAGCCTTAAATAGCCTATGATTAAATACTTTAAAGTCGATACTAAGCTGATTAATATTTGGACTGATCTTACTTTTGTCACGTGATATCCCACGGAGATGATAGAAATAAGATTAATACTATCCTCCCATTGGAATGAACAGTGGCAACCCGTCAAAAAAGTGACCGTTAAGAAAGAATGTAGGTCACAGAGGGGATATCAACAGATGTTGGTACTTAGTAACCTCAGGTCGCCGGACACCAGGAAGGAGGAAGAGAGAAGCCAAATGATTGGCTGGGACCCCAAAACGGAAGTGGGGCTCCTTCCCGTCAGCGGAAATATATAGTAAGAAAGCAGTTATTGGAAGGGGCTCATGGCAGACAGACCCATAGCCATTTACTCCGGGTGAAGAAGACAAAAACATATCTTGGACACGAGGGACCCCAGGTTCTTCAAGCCAGTGTAAAAAAATAGCATAAAGTCTATTAGCCCGTGAAAGAAGAAAGATTCTCCAGTGGAACCCCGTCGAAAAATAAGATAAGTAACTTTGGGGCTATTTCTCCTTTATACCCAAATTTTATATACCACTCTCTCTCCCTCTCTCAATTTGAAGAAAAACAAAAGTCAAGAAAAGACATTTATATTCGTGGACTGTCCATTTATCATATATTTGACACTTTGAAAGTGTATCTCTTTGTATAGTAAAGGATTCATGTATTTTTATGTTACCACGTGGTCTAAGTTGTTCTTTGCAGTTCTGCTACGAATTTGTTGAGTCACATTTCCTTTTCAGCTTCTATTCGCCTTATGTTATCTTGCTTAGAATTGTCCTATTAATTCCTTAAAAATATCACACGGGAAACCGGAGTTGCCGACTACTACAATATAATATTATTACGACTAAAACCTATAGGTCCATATCTTCCACTGTCTAGGGGAAGGAAGGAAAGCGGCCTGGTGGGTGTGTGGATAGCGTGAAATTTGGAACCCCTTGCCAGCGGCGGTCAGTCTGGCCCTAAATTAATCCCTCACGTAATATGCCAGGTCTTATATGCCTGAGAGAAAAACCCTGAATGAGGACTTATTCTATAGGGGATCAAGTGCCAACCTGCCCTGTCTTCACACGTGCAAAAATAAAGTCCCGTTATGGGATTTTAGTCAATTTGCCGTCACACTTTGTTTGGCAATCCAGCATTTTGACCCTCCTCTATTTCTTTTAAGTTGTCTTGTTAATTGTACTGTGTTTTTTTGTATGTATCCATTAATGAATAAATATATTAAGCACTTATTCTGTGTATCATTCATTGACAATACAACAGTTATATAGATATATACAAGGTGTTTCAGAAAAATCAATATCATTTTATAATCAAATAACTTGAGTAATTGTCATTCAAAGATCTCAAATTTTAACAGCAATCGTAAAAACAACTGAAAATTCTATGCTTAATGTTTTTTCTTTCCAGTTATAAAAATTCCATTCACTGGAAAAGAAAAGGCATTTAAACATTAAGCATAGAATTTATAGTTTTTCAACACATGCTGTTAAAATCTTAGATTATTTGAACAAAAATTGGCCAAGTTATTAAATTACAAAATGAAATCAATTTTTCTGAAACACCCAGTAACATTTCAAATGATATTGAATTTTTTTTAAAACACCCTGTTTATATGTTGACTAAAGCAAAATTATCTTTTTATTTGTTTTGATTGAAATGTTTGGGTGAGTTCTATTACCTGGAAACCAGGAAGATGGACCCTCCTACAAGCTCAAGTAAATCCATGAATTTCAATACTTTATTTCACAAACTAAAATCAAACTAAACTTCATTAATCAAGGTTCTGTTAACCATTTATAGTTGAACAGATTCCATTTTTATATCTCAGACTATAAAGAAATAAGTTTTAGAGATGACTCAGGAATATGGTTGATATATTTGACTACATGCAAAATACAAAAGTATTTAATGTTTATACAAACCAAGCAGTGTTGAAGGGTCGAATCATATGATTGTAATAATCTTTCAGCAGTTGAGACTTGCACACTTCAAACAATCCATCCAAAAAGTCAAAAGCAATCATTTCATCAATGATAGTTTTGAACAGCTCCTACTCAAAATAAAGAAACAAAACAATGGTTCATCAAAAGATATTTTACAATACTGAAAATAGATGTTTGTTCTTTCTAAAGATTAACACTATGATAAAAATTGTAATTCTTTATTCTTAATTTATGCAAAATAACTTTCTATAAATTTTTTTTAAATTTCTATAAAATAAATCCACAATTTTTGAGCCATTATTTTAGTCCAATATATTCCCCGGAAGCAATTTATTTGCTCCATACTTAATAAGTCTTTGGTTCCATAAACACTTAAGTTTAGACAAAGATTAAATCAGGCAATACATACATAATGAAAATGAGAAGGTATCAACATTTGATTGGTTGATTGATTTTAACAGCAGGTCAACCACCTGTCTAGGGTTATTTTATGCCCAGAGGTTAGAAAATTGCATTCATTGTACATTTATATTTACATTTTTGCGTAATTATTTAAAAGTTTTTTTTTAATACAATCCAGTCGAATACAAATAATTTTGAAATAGATCTATTTATCTCACAGATGGAACCTTAACAGGTATTACCACTTCAAATCAGAGCGGAGTTGGGAGTAATGGCAATGAAGAGGTACTCCACACTTGCCAGAGCCCTAGAATTGGAGCCTCATCATCAGATGCAGTTTAGTGTCATACCAAGGACACCCTTTTGAGGAAGCCTTACCCCTCTGCAGAGAAATAGTGTATTCTAAGCCCAGCTGACAGGGATTTTCAACATCTAAGTGGCAGTAGCTGACATTGAGGTCAGTACTAGCAGAAAATGGAGAACTGCCAGAGAATTGCAGGTGGTCACAATTAAGCAAAAGGGCTCTTGTTGGGATGGTAGCAGTAGAACACTCAGGTCACTTTCCAAGACAACAAGATCAAAAAGAGTGAGTGATAGCGATGCATGCAAGCACAGGAGATATAGGTCAGTAGAATGGTGGGATTCAGTCAACACAGAGCTTAGACAAAGCGGGAGAATGTAATGTAATAGAATATTACTTGGTTATATTTCTAGTAGGCCAACTTCTACCATGTAGGATTTCTAGTTGTGGCCCCGGAAAGGGTCACTAATGAAAACGCAAACACGGATATTAGATAACAGATTATATTACACAAGAAAGATAGAGTTACATAGAAAAGGTAAGAAGTCTCGTACTGTTCGGATAACACCGATATTGATTTGCCCCTCTGGCAGCGAAATCTCTCAGTACTAATAACGGTGAGAAGAGTCCATTATGGTGAGATGGGTAAGGCTCCTACAACACTAGTCCAAGCTATAAATGATGCATTGGCCTAGTGGGTGTTTGTCAATGATCCAGGAGACCAGGGTTCAATCCCAGGTTAAGTCATACCAAAGACTCATAAAATGGTACTTGATACAGCCTTGTTTTACACTCAGCATTATAAGGTATTGTGACGGCAAATTCTTTCATATTCCATAAACGGGACTTTATTTTCGCACGTGTGAAGACGGGGCAGACTGGCACTTGATCCCTTGCAGAATAAGTCCTCGTTCAGAGTTTTTTTCTCGGGCATATAAGAACTGGCATATTATGTGGGGGATTAATTTATGGCTAGACTGACCGCCGCTGGCAAGGGGTTCCAAATTCCACACTATACACACACCCACCAAGGCCGCTAGTCTTCCTCCCCTAGAACAGAGGAAGATATGGACCTCTAGGTTTAGACGTAATAATATTATATTGTAGTAGTCGGCAACTCCGGTTCCCCGTATAAGAATTTAAAGGAATATATAGGACAATTTTAAGCGAGCATATCATAAGGCAAATAGAAGTTGAAAAAGAAACATGACATAACAAATTCGTAGCAGACACTATAAATAACAACTTCGACCACGTAGGAACATTAAAATATCTCAATCCTTTTTACTTTCACGGATATACACCTTCAACGTATCAAATATATTATAAATGATTATTACTTGAGCATAAATGTCTTTCTTCTTTTCTTTTCTTTTCTTTCGTTTTCAGTCTTTCTTCAACTTGAGAGAAAGAGAGGGGGTATATAAAATTGGGTATAAAGAGAAACAGTCCCAAAGTTACTTATCTTATTTAGATGGATTCCTGTGAAGAATCTTTTTTCTTTTACCTGGAGTTCTTGGCTTTAGTTCCGTCCGCCATGAACCCTGTCCAACAACTAACTTTCTTTTTTCTCTTTTCCCTTGACGGGAAGAAGGTGCCACTTCTGTTTTAGGGTCCCAGCCAATCATTTGGCTTCTACCTTCTTCCTTCCCATGTCAGGCGACTCCTTAGGGCTACTAGATGCCACCCCGTATCCCATTCTTTATCCATCAGGTCACCAAGTACAAACATCTGTTTTTCCATTATGACCTGGGTTTGTTACTTTGAGATTGACCCACATTCTTTCATGTCTTAACGGTCATTCTCTGATGGCTTGCCAATTCAAACACGAGGATAGTAGTAATCTTATTTCTATCGTCTCAGTGGGACACCACGTGACAGTATGGATTAAGGGTAAAGTGAAGCAATCCAGGGAAATGAGTAGCACTCTCCCCTATCCCTCAGTATAGTAGCCATTGAAAAAAGAGTCTTTGTGTCACCCTTGACTATGATCAGCAATTTTACTTTACTTACTTACTTATATATGATAACTTGCCAAGGCTAGTAAACCTTCACACATGGGACAAGAGTGAAATACTTTTTTGCTCTCAGTGTACAGAAAGAAGATCTCTTCAGCATCTCCTCAGTAATTGCCCCAAGGCTTTAATTAATGGATACTCTTGTTGGCACCACAATCAGGTACAGGGGAAAGTAGCAGGAGTTATCACGACAACCATAAAATCCAGTAAACACCACCCCAGGTAGAAAACTAACTACTTTCGCAAAGTGGGAGGAAAGACCCAGTCACTTCCACAGAGAAGAGCACGCCTACTAACCTCAGCCCCAGACTAGCAACTGAGAGTAGATCTTGGAAAACAATTACAATTCCCTGATCACATCATACCAACAAGGTCCTCTTCACAGATGCAACCAAGGGGATCATGTGTTAATCAACAATGCTCTGAGAAGAGCATCTTGAAAAAGTTCATGAGAGGAAACTCACCAAATACCAGGAGTTGATGGAACAATAATGAAACGAAAGTGGGTGAGCCTTATTTGAGCCAGTAGAAATGGGCTATTAAGGGTTTGACAAGAACTGGTATAAAAAGAGCTGTTAAAAGGAGGGACATTAGAACCATTACAGACCACACAAAAAGCTTCAAGATAACAGTGGATAAAGAGATTGAGCCTATAGATTGTCATTGCTGGGAAGTGATCAACCCCAGCTGAGATATATGAGCAACAGGGAATGATGTTGAAAGACCTGAAACCTTTGATAAACACAGGAACATCACTGATGATGCATCCCAGCACATCTGTAAGATGGGTCTTTATGAATGAAGAAAAATATCTGTATTATAATGTTAGAGAATAAAGGAATTTCCAATCTAATTTGCTATTTAATAATTATAGTATGGTCAGCTTTTATACTTATCCCAATAATCCTAATATCTCAAGGAAGATAACTATTGAATGCAAATTAGAGAATACATTCCCTTATTTATTATTTTATTTGTAATAAGAATTTTATAAATAGGATGAAATTAAATATTGAGTTTAATCATTGCCAAAAATGGCCTTTAAGTCAATATGAATTGATTAAAAGATGATATATACCGTTATTTTATCATTAAATCCTTTCACAGAGATAATCATTCCAGTTCTCTTATCTTGTAAAGCATAACTGAAAAATATAAATGAAATATTCATTCAGCACATTGAAGATTTTTTTAAAGACATTGACTCAAAAAAAAAAAAAAAAAGAGATGATCACCAAACTTTGCATCAGTTTTTCTATCTATATAGGTAAGTAAAACAGAGTTAAATGTCTCAAATTTGCAGTATTCCAAAATTGATATCCATTTTGGCCTAAGTTCAATCCCAGGTCAAGTCATACCAAAGACTCAAAAAATGGTACTTGATGTCACCTTACTTAGCACTCAGCATTATAAGGTATGGATCAAGGGTAAAGTGGAGCAATCCCGGGAATGAAGTATTGAAAAGGGAGCCTTCAGGTCACCCTTGACTAAGGTTGCCAACTTTACTTTTACTTATTCTTGTTCTAGTCAACTTGAGGTTGCAACACTGATTACTAAATCTTAAACAATTGACACAAGGAAAATTATAAATCATAAGTGTATAAAAAAATAAAGGAAGAACTTTTAAAAAGTACATGATTTGATGGGAAATCCTTGTGTAAATTAGAGAAAATAATCCAGACAAAATTCATGGTTCAGAAAATGAAACACAGATATCATATGGAAAGATTTTTCAAGTATAATTATATTTTAATAATTGAAAATACTTTTAAAATATCTTAGCAATATTAAATAATGCAGTTCCATTATATCAATGCAGAAGAGCCTTTATTATACAAGTCTTATAAGAAGTGAATAAGAAAAATAACTTCTGCATTACAGACTACTCTTTAAAATTAATTGCTGTTTTACATGTAAAAATTTGACCCCACCCCTCAAAAATATTGTTCTATTAAAAAAAGAAATGATTGATGAATTATGTTTTTAAAAAATAATCCACCAAATTCAATGGTGTCTTCCATGAATCAACTTTAGACTCTTTTAGATATTAAAAAAGTATTGATAATATAAGAAATTATCTTATGATATCACCCATAAAATAAAGTATACAAACCTGAGCCCGGCATCAATGGCATGATAAGTGGGTTCAGACAACTTCTGCAGTAACACATCAATAAATAATTCAAACAACACAGCACTACAAGAAAAAGAAAACACAAAGTGAAAAATTCTCTTTCATAAAGATTATATTTCATATTAAAATGAAAAATATTTTCAAGTGATAAATGTGTATCGCAGACATCAAATAAATAAAATAAATAAAATAAACATTTAACAAGGTTACTTCTCCTTGCTCCTACTAAGCATTTCACATAGTTGAAACTATCAGTAAAATCTAATGACATCAGCACACTAGTTATCACATTGACATTCAAACAGAAAAACAGTGTAGCACTAAATTCAAATCTAACTCTTTTACACTCCCCTCGTGGATAAGTACTTCCAATAAAGTAGAAAATTTCATTAGGGAGAATTTTCTGTGCAATCTTTTTTTACTTCACATAAACTACAAACAATGAGAGGCACACTTAGTCATCAAAGAAAATGAAATCGGTGACCCAAGTTCAAATCTTTGACAAGGTTATTTCCATTTCACTTCACACTAATGCTCTTGAGAAAGGCATGAATCCATCTGTTCTAACTCCAGTTATGGGTAAATAGTAGGGCAGACTGGATTTCTTAACTATGTTAAGGCAACTGGTCAAAAAGAAAGAAAAGTCAGAACTTAAACCAACTGTACTTTACTAAGAAATTAACCTTGTGCCACATTCTGTCCATAGCAGAAGGGTTGGGTAAATATAGACACAACAAACAATGTTACCAACCCAATATCTAGACATTCTTCTGGTATCTCTCTAAACACAATGTGTGCTGGAATTTTGATCATGTGGTTCATTGATAAAATAATTTTCCTTATGTGGACAGAAAAACAATATAACTCCTTTTATTTTTGAACAGCTAAAAATATCCAACATGTATCCAACTAGACTATAACTCTTATCTATTTTTCAGAGACAATCACTGTAGTCATTCTTAACTTTTAGCACAGATTTTTTCTATAGGGAAGTTTCCAAGACTCAGGATTGGGTACCAAAACTAAAGTACAAAATGTATTTTTTTCATTAAATGTTGGTGCATATTTGTTAACCAAAGTATCTTTTCTTTTTCTCCCTACAAAATTTTATTGCAGGACTTGACTTGCAGAAAAGAATTTGATAGTAAACATTCCTTTTGTTGTGAACACAATTTTAAATGTGTTTCTTAAATGAGATATGTTTTAATGTTGGGGGATGAATAATCACACCTACAAAAACCTATATTAGAAAAAGAAAAAAAAATGGCAGATATAAGTTTCAATATCTGACATACCTGGATTCCCTATATTCTAAACATTTTGAAAATCAAGATTTGAATTGTTCAATTAATTGAAAATACAATTAGATGATAAATTTAGATCATAAACAAATAGCTTTAAATGAATAACCGAAATAGATATCACTTTTTCTACTATCTTTTTATATAAGTTTTTACTAAGCTGAGCTAAATCTAACACATTTACAGTACACATTTATACTTGCAAACTCTGGAAAACTATAAAAAAAATTATAGCTGTCTCACCTTTCAAGAGATTCATTAACTGCTGGGCTCCTTAGTTTGAAAAATATGTGGGCTGAAATATAAAAAATCAATTACAGTGAAAAAAAACTAACAGATATCAAAATATCATTAAACCATAATATACTTACAATACATTACAAGTTGCTTTATATATAATAGACACACACACACACACACACACACACACACATACATATATATATATATATATATATATATTGTGGTGATTAATAAGTCAATAAATATGAAATAAAAAATAAAACAAATAATTAAATATAAAAATGAAATAAAAAGAATAAAATAGAAATATCCCATAATTCCACTCCTGCTGAAAGTTTAACTTTTGGTGCCAAAAAGAAGAAATCAGTGTCTTTCATTGCCAGCCAGCCCATGGGACAGACATGCTTGCAGACCTCTTGAAACAAATAGTCCATACAATATAACTTTTATAATATCATTTCATGGGTTAAATAAAAACACATTTCAAGAATGAAGCCCATAATATATTTATGAGATGTGTCAAATAAAGAAACCAAGCCAAAAAAGTTTTTGCAAGTTCCAAAATACAGTCTGAAAGACATTTTGATGGATAGTTTGCAGGTCTTGTGGTGCTTTTTTTTCTTTTCTCTCCTTTCATTAAAAATTGATGACTTTTCACATTAAATATTAGTCGAAGGTTTTTAAAAATATCCTCAAAGGCTACATCCAAACAGTGGAGTAATTAACCAGTCCTTGACTAACTGTGACATGGTTCTGCTTTTGTTCATCTGCCACAGACATGATGCATTATCAAATTTTCTTTTAAAATTGTGTGACCTGAAACTTCACAGAAAGTCAGGCAACAGTTTCTATTTGCTCAATATCAAAATTAATATGTATCGTCTTTTCATGGATGCTTTTATGGATTTAAAAAACTTGATACTGCATAATGTTCAAACAATACTTCAAATAGACCTTTTGTAACATAAAGGAAATCTCCACAGATTCTTCCTCATTTGAAAGAGAATTTCATACAAAAGTTCTTCACTGTTCAACTTGGGGGTGCAGGGGAACAATGCCAAACACAGTACATATGTTCACTCAAGCACAATATCAAAAGGTCAAGTGGTTGCCAAACAGCATTTCATTTGCAAGCATGCGGTTTTAAAAATTGTTTCTTTTTGAAACACATATATACACACACACACACACACATATATATATATATATCTATGACTTACCTTTTGGAACATTAAATTTTGTATCCTTTTTAAACCATAGCTTACATTTTTCATTCTCCATAATAATAAATGGATGCTATGAAGAAAAAAAGAGAGTATTCAAAAACAAATCCATGAAGAGAACAATCACATTTGTCATATTTCAATAGGATTATTTCCTGTTTAGATGTAATCCAGGTTACAAACATGATAAAAGTAAGCCAATGCCAAACCTTTTCAGACCTTATTTTTTTGATGCAGTTAATACTGAGGATCAAGAATACCTTTCCCACTCCCCAATAATACCTGCATCAGAAAAATAAGGTCTAAAAAAGTTTGACTTTGAGCTACCCTTACCATGTTTTTAGCCTGAACTAATAGTGAGTACTTCACATTATTACTTATTCTATCTTCAGAAACAATTAATCTTTGGACATCAAGTATTTTCCTAAACACAGTATCTATTTTATTTTATAGTAGTTTTCATTCCTCCAATCAGAGCCAAACATTAATCATCTCAAGATTATTAAAACTGCTGCAAGTTATAGATTCAAAAGAAATCAAGAAAAGAATAAGTTTGTAATCAAGTTTTATTAGATAGGACTTAAATAGCTGCAAATGGTAAACACTACTTTATCTTTCAACAGTTTATATCCAGGTATTTTATTGTTACTAGTCACAAAAGAGAAGGGATCACAGTTGTATGTATCTAATTTCTAGCATGATTTTTTCTATGTTACAGCTAGTCCTTGCTATATAAACTCATGAATTTTATTTACCATATATATATATATATAGATATATGTGTGTGTGTGTGTGTGTGTGTGTAGGGATACAATACATAATTATCTGCCTTAGGTAATCTGCATTTCTAATAGTAGGGTTATATGACACTGACCCTTCCAAAAACCTATCCAATCTTTTTTTCACAACTGGTCTTTAAACAATAGAGAGCCCTGTCAGGAAACGATAAAGTCATAGAGTTATCTTTTACCTACTCTTATCAAGTAAGTTTTTTTCTATTGTGTACCCCATCTACATACTGTTGTTCATGGAACAATATGTGTATAGTTCTTGTTGTTGAGACTCATTTGTGTATTCTTTCTTTTTAAAACCACTTGTAGGTATACTGTGCATATAAAATATCAAATGTTCTTGTATGTACAAATGAGTTTATTTTTTCTTTCCTTCCACTAAGCAGTTCAATACGTGGTTAAATGTTGTTGATCTAAATTCTATCCAACAAATTGGTATTGACCAATAGATGAATAATAATCCTGTAAGGTTAAAATTCAAACATAATGGGAAGGACTAAGAAGTTCTAAAATCAATTCCATAAATTAACAATTTTGGGAAACACAAATCAAAAATCAAACAATGCATTAAATAGATTTTTATATAAATATATAAGCTAAATATATTTTTCCATTGGGTCACTTTATTTAATTTTTGATTGGTCACAACTAGTAAGTGCAATCTCTAAAATAGTAAACAAAGATTTTTGGAAATTCATCAAACAACTGAGTTGGCTGCAAATTATTAATCCTATTTACCAACCCCTCCACTCGGGCAGGATATGACACAAGGTCAATTTTTAAGCAGAGTTTAACAGGTTTGAATTCAGTGTTTTCCTTCTCCTAGACTAGTCGCCTCACCAAGGCTGAAGAACCTAGTCTGCCCTACTATTTACCCATAGCTGGAGGGGGAATATTTGGATTCATACCTTTCCCAAGGGTATTAGTGCTATGTGAAATGCAATCAGGCTCGTCCAGGATTTGAACTCATGTCGTCGTGTCCACATCCTGCGACGATAACCATTACACCACTGGCACCACCTGCAAATTATTAATGATTGCTCAACTTAAGGGAAAAAATTATAATATACATAAATATTTTACCTTAGACTTTTGTTCTGGAGGAACTTCCATGAGAGAAAAATCTTTAGCTGAAAGTAATCACAAGAGTAAATTGAAATGAAATTATTTTAATCCATAAAAGTCAAATAAAACAATTCTGAGAGTTCAATAAGAAAAACTTTAGAAGCAAAATAGTACATTGAAGTTAAATTAACTCTTTACAACCTAAATTAATCTCATTTATTAAGAATAGCATAATGAATATGATACAATGTGAGCTGGGCAAGCAAGCCAACATGTTACTGAAATATTTATACTTAAGTGTCATCTCATTTAATTTGTTTAAAAAGCTCAACAACACACAAATTCTAATGATAATAGAAGAAAACTATTTAGAAACAATTGCAAACTCTGCCTCTTGTCAGTAGGATTTGGTGACATCTGTTAATCTAATGAGGTCATGAGCCTGTACCTGGATCTGGGTTCAGGCCTTGGCATGGTTATATAGAAGACAAGCAGTTGCTCAGGAAGAAAGTCTCCACTCTCTATGTCACCAATCTTGTCCAAAAGAAGAGCACAGGCAAATACTGTTTGGCACCAATGTCATAGTAGAAATTGCCAGAACAAGATTGAAAATAACATTGGCATGACTTAGGGGCTACTACTCTTTGGTTTTTACTGGCTCATTAGCCTAGTGGGTAGAGTGTTTTCCAATGGTCCAGGAAACCTGGGTTCAATCCCAGGTTGTGTCATACCAAAGACCTTAAAAATGGTACTTGATACCTCCTTGCTTAACACTCAGCAATATAAGGAATGTATCAAGGTTAAAGTGGAGCAATCCAGGGAAAGGAATAGCGCTCTCTCCTATACCTCAGAGTAGTACCTATTGAAAAGGGAGCCTTCTGATTGCCCTCGACTATGGTCGCCAACTTTACTTTTACTTTTTACTCTTTGGTTTGAATTCAGAATTGTCCTTTTGCTAGATTGGTTGCCCACTAGAAGCTGGGAGAAAACTCTTTCCCAAGAGGATTTATTAAGTGGCTGCAATAAGTAGAAATTAGTACAATTTCTACAAATATAGGACAGTTTTTTTGTGCTTGCTGTTGTAATAATAGTGGTGGCATCTGATAATGTCTGCTTCCCATGCCAATGTTGTCCAAGAGAAGAACAAGAGCCAACATCATTTAGCACTAGTGTCATTATAGGAGTTTCCAGAACAAAGCAAAAGCATCCAATCTTCTCAACTATTTTTACCCATAATTGGGATTTATGTCAATACATATAAACAGATATCTATAAAACTTAAAAAACATGCCACAACACAATGAAACTCCTACTAAAAAATACTGGTACAAATAGATAAAAAATGAATTTGCAAAAAAACAGATAAGTCCATTTTTGTCAGTTTTTATATATTTTTTAAAAGAACTCTTAGTAAAATGTAAATTTGATAAATCAACTTTTGTGACAAAACAAATTTAGAATTTGTTAAGTAAAGACAACTGGTCATCTTTTCTCAGAAATGGTGTTGAATAAAATATGCATTTTTATAGATTATTTATAGATTTTTATAAAAATCTTACCAAGGTATTTGTTTTTATCTGGCAGAAAGAGGTCAGGGTTCATTTCTAGGTCTGAAAAAAAAATTGAATTACATTTTAAACCATAATCTGAGAAATTGGATTTCAAAAATATTTCTTGATCTTTTATTTCAATTAACTTCCAACTTACCTTGCCATTTTTTAAGCCACTCAGGATCAAGATCTGAAAAAGAGGAAAAACATCTAATCAAAAATGAATTAGGTTTTTAAAAAAAAGTAAATGAAGTGAATCACCTAAAGAATTGTCACTCCAATCTGATCCTTCTGAAGAATCATCACCCAGAATTATTCACCAAAAAATTTGTCACACCAGATTAATTGGAATAATTTGTATAATCTAAACTTATAAAAATGAAATGTCCATGTGTGTGTGTGTGTGTACATTCTCTGTGGATTCAAAAATCACTTGATCCATTTTCCCTAACTTCAGTATACACATGTAGTAAGTCCTAGGCATGTTTTAAGCAAAAAAATTGATATCTACTACCCAAAAAAATTTAGGAGCCAAAAACTCCCTTGACCAATCATATGTAAGGATTGTTTTTATATCACTGCAGCTGTAAATATTCATTTTATATTACTTTCTCTCCAAGATTTATCTAAAACTAAAGTCCCCACCCATAAGAGTTCTATTTCTTTCAGTATTTCTTTGTATTATTTATATTGATTGGTTTAATACATAAATGTTCTTCTATTAACCAATATCATACCAAAAGACCTAAATAAAACAGCAAAATATACTTGACTGAATGTACTTCTAAATTCTGATAAGAATCATATAATGTTGAGAGTTTTGTTTAATGCCTTAGAGATTTTTAAAAGAAATTTTCTCTTAGAGTTTTGCCAAATCTTTCTTCTAAGCAATGATATAAAGAATGTGACAATAAATTTATAAAGTTTTTCAAACTTTTAGATTCCTTTCTACTGTGTGGTGTAAATGTTTACTTTGAGTTTTTAATGTGATGATAATTCCTTAGAAATCTTAATATTTTAAAAGAAACCTGATTCAATTTTTTTATTTGAAAAAAAAAAAAAGAAAAGAAAATAGAGCATAATTCTTTTGAAAAAATAGAGGGTTTTTGTGACAAATTTTTGCCAAATCTTTCTTCTAAGTAGTGGTATAAAGAAGAAAGTGACTATAAAATTAAATCAAGTTTTTGAAAAAACAATCCCTATAATACTGGAAATTCAATAAAGACATGAAATAACTTTTTAGTTTATGTTAATCCAACTCTTCCACAGGGAAAAGCATCATGAACACAGATGTGTGCAGCTGTAGGTGTCCCCTCCCCTACTGCAAGTCAGGATAAAAAAAAATATAAAATTAAATAATCATTTTAATTGTTAAAAAGTTTTTATTTCTGTAGATACTGAGTAGCAATGTGTTGATATAAAATTTGGTGACTAATAGTCTTCAAATCATAAAAATGATCAATCCACATAAATTCCTGATGGTATGAATAGTTTTGATATATTTTTAGTCCCAACTTTAAAATCAACTGTGAATATCAATAAAAATAAAAACTAATCAAGAGACAATTAGAATAAATCTTAGTTCATTGTAAATATTAAACTAAAAGATCACTAAGTGATATCTTATTTGAAAAATTGTCCTACCAGCATATCCCATTTGAATAATTGTGACCCCAGCATCTCTCACTTAAAGAAGTGTCACCTTGTAAAAATTTGGAATGACAATCTTTCAGATGATCTAATGAAGCTTCGACCAACTGGTATTGTCTCAGAAGTTTCTTTTTTGTTAGATATTAAATCTTCAGCAAATTATACATTTTCATTGTTTCCACATATTTTGCATGAGAATTATAATGAGATTGAAGAATAAAAAAATCAAACACAAACAAGTTTATGATACCTGCAAGATGAAGCTTATTAAGCCATTATATATTGCTTTAGGCAGCAGACCTACATAAATACCCAGTTCACAAAGAAAATGAATAACTAATGCAAATAAAAAAACATGTGGAAGTCAGTTTACTACAAACTAGAAATCAGAAATACAAATATCCACAACATCCTTTAATATTTGCTAATCGTTATTCCAAGTTAAATATTTTTTACCTGTGGATCTGTATTTTGTTCCATACCATTTCTCTTCCTCAGTGCAAAGATGAGAATCTTTTTTTGTCAGCAGAATCACATTAGTTTTTTCTGGTTTCATGTGGTCCATGCAGCTCTGAATAATCTAGAAATAAAGAATTGAATCTATTTAGCTTTAAGCTATCATTCTTTTACAATTGGCATCACTTCTTTTTGAAATTATGAATCAATTTCTGATAAGAACACAAACAATATAAGATGTAAAGATAATTCAAGATTTGGTTATCTTCATCTTTACTCTCCTTAACTCTTCCGATAATTCTCTGTGTCCCGAAAATGGATTCAAATACACAAAACAAAATATTGCAGAAAGAAATGTCACTCTTCAGGAAAGACATAAGGTGTTTCAAAATGAGGTAATATAATAAAATACTTTTATGAAAGAAATTAAGTTCCATTTGAAAGTCATTTGGATGCAAACTTTATACAAAATTAGCCAGCCATAAACTTTAATAATAAAGATAAGAATAGTACTGTATGTAATTTTGAGAAGGGTCATTAACATTCAAAGAATTATTCAGATAATTCAACTCCTTTTTTTTTTAGTTCACATATTTCAACATTCAATGGCCTTTATCAATTTTTTTGAAGCATTAACAGGAAAGCTTGTAACTTATTTATGACAAGGAACATATTTGGTTTTACAGTTTCTTTTAACATGGAATTGTTCACAGTTCTTTGGGGGTTTCCTCGTGGTGTAAGGGTTAAAGCGATGGACAGCAGAATCGTAGTAAGCGAGTTCGTACTCCAGTCGCACTGTTATGTTCACTTTTGGGCAAATACCCTGGAGAAAGGTATGAACCCCCTTATCCTCCCAGCTATGGGTTAAATAGTACCACAACTGTTCTTCTAGGGGAATAGCTTTGGCATTAAATAACCTACAAAGGTTGATATGCCATTAAACAAAGAAACCAAACCAAACCACAGTTCTTTTCACAGAACTTCATGTATTGCACACATCATCAAAAATAAACAGCTGACAAGTATTACTATTAATGTTTCAAAAGATTTTCAGTTTGATACTGCTTTTGCTTAGCAATGAAAAAAACAAAAACAAAAAAAAAAACCAGAATAAGAGTCTATTTCCTAATACACCTGAAGAAGACTAGAGGATGTATCAACCAAAACATTGTCTGAATAACAAAAATAAGAAGTTCAACTGTCTGAATAATACTTTGAATGAAAATAGTTGTCCAAATGAACTATTATAATGATAACATCTCATAAAAATTTTAAAACTAAAAACAGCCAAGTCTTCTGTCAGTAGCATTACTTTTTTTATGTTGAAAGGAAGGAGAACTACTTGTCAGAAAACAAGAAAAGCAGGTTGACGACAAAAGTAAAATAAAAATGCTGCAAAACATAAAAACAAAACAGAAAATTTAACACTGCAAAAATCAAGAAGACAATATCCAGCAGAAACTATTACTGATACAGACTACACAGATGATATAGCACTTCTTGCAAATATACTTGCTCAAACCAACTTTCTGTTGCATAGTCTGAAACAGGTAGCAAGTGATATTGGTCTCTACATGAACTCAGATAAAACAGAGTATATATGTTTTAATCAAAATGGTGCCATCTCTTCATTAAATAGCAAACCTCTGAAATTAGTAAACCAGTTCATATACCTTAGTAGCAATATCTGATCTACTGTAAGTGATGACAACATAGGTATAAGAAAGGCATGGACTGCTATTGACAGGTTATTGAAATCTGATCTCTGATAAAATACAAGAGGAATTCTTTCAAACAGTAGCCACATTAGTAGTACTGTATGGCTACACCATTTGGACTTTAACAAAACACTTGAAGAAAAAGCTAGAGGGGAACTGCATAAAGATGCTACATGCTCTTTTGAACAAATCCTGGAAGCAATACCTTACAAAAGAGCAGTTATACAACCACTTACCTCCCATATCACAAACCATACAAGTAAGACAAGCAAAACATGCTGGGTACTGATAATGAAGTAAGGGCAAAGTCATAAACAATATTCTCCTGTGGACTCCTACAAATGGACACACCAGTGTTGGTCAACCAGTAAAAACTTACATTCATCAGCTCTGTGCAGACACTGGATGCTGTCTATAGGACTAGCTAAAAGCAATGACTGATAGGGACAGATGGTTAAAAGGAATCTATACAGTTAATACACTTTGACAATGATACTATATCTTTTGTTTAGTTATCATAATAAGCAGTTGATAATTATAGCCATTCATCTACAATATCTACATTGTCATTTACTAATAGTTCGGCACAATATATGGGACACTCAGTAAGAATCAAACTCACTAACAATGGTCTTCTAACTTTCTAACCCTTACACCATGCAAAGCCCAAGATCCTTTACTTGTAGCTGTACAATATATTCTATGAATGACATTCATTTAACAAAAATATTATTTTCCAAGTACTTCATTCAGTGCAGCCTTTATAGTTTAGATTTAGCATAAGAGAGTTATCCAAAGTTCCATTACTGGTAGTAAAAAAAGCCTACTCATTTTAACAAAAGAAATGACATTTCAAACAAGACAAAAAAAAAAGGCTCATCTTAATAAGTAGATTATTACATGCAAAACTAAGATATCTATATAACACAGATATTTACGTGGTGCATTCAATAAGGTTCCAGACTTTTTTTGTACAGGCATTTAAAATTGTCATAGACTCTTGAAAATTCAGTATCTTATTGCTATACATCTTATGAGATGAGTGACCAATTTCTATGATTTCAGGTTCAAATGAACAGATACAGCAACAATCGGGATACACCCTACTAAAGCCTGATTGTCACAGCTGGTGAAAAAATGCCTCAGAAACATATGGAATGCTTCAGATTGCTTTTGGAACATCTTGCATGAATCGAGCATCAGTTTTTGAGTGGCATAAGAGATTCAAGGAAGGCAGGGAGTCTGTGATGTATGATGAGAGGTGTGGCAGGAGTAAGGAAATCAATACACCAGAGTTGATTGGCCAAAGGGTTAGGGTTACTATGTTGAGGTTTTAAGGGAATTCAGCAAGAGATTCCGTCGGAAGAGGCCAGCACTCTTAAAATTGGGTCAGTCGCATTTCCACCAGGACAATACACCAGTCCACAACTCCATTCTTGTCACAGACTATTTGACCAAGATGGGCATCAGGACAGTTCCTCACCCTTCCTATAGTCCAGACCTTGCTCCCTGTGACTTTTGGTTATTCCCTAAGCTTACAGTCTGTCGTTATGAGACAATTGAGGAGATGAAAGAGGCTATGACGAAGATCATTGACACGTTCACACAAGAGGACTTCCATGGGGCCTTCCAGAAGTTGTTGGAATGGTACAACAAGTGCATTGCAGCTGGAAGAGATTACTTCGAAGGGGACTAGAGTTTCATGCATGTACTATCAATAAAAGTGCCATACGAAAAAAGTCTGGAAACTTATTTAATTATCCTCATACATTACTCTTTATACAACTTTTTTTTCCCCAACATCTTTAAATTGTTTACAGGAGGGTAAATAAATTGAATTTATAGAAAATAAAAAATTCTTATCAAAGAAAATGTAATCATCATTATGATATCCAAATTTTTTACACTTACATCTGCATCATATTCAAAATAGAGACAGTCTCCAGTGAGGTAGTCTTCTTCAGCATACAGCTGCATGTTTTCACTCAAACGTTGTACATAGTCAATTGATGAACCCTTCACAATAATAAAAGAAAAATAAATTCAAAAATGTGTTTTTCTCATGATTATTTCTCATGTGTTTTAGTCATAAATACAGAGATATTGTTGCAGAATGATACTATTATAGGATAAAACATGAAAAATTGCCTATTAGTTTCGACTCTTTTTTTTTCTTTCATCTTAATTTTTGAAGTGCTTTTCCTTTATTGAAACTCACTCAAATCATCAATCTACAACAAGGAACAACACATATCTGAAATGATAAAAGATAAGCTTCCAGTCAGATTCAAATTTAGTTACATTTGCATCAAGGAAGCCTGGTTAAATCCACATTCCCTGACAAAAATGGAACATGAGTTCTAATCTCAAGAACTTATTCTTTATCATTTTCAAGTTGTGGTGTTTCTCATTGTCAATGATTGATGACCCAATAAAAAATGGTAACTGAAAATTAAGATAAAAGAATACACTCAATAAAATTGATAGTTAAAAATACTTTGTCTAAAAAAATAAATAAAAAAAAGGAATAAGTTACTTTAAAATATGGGCATTCATATGAGCTTAAAACAGTAGTTGGTTTATCAAAAAAGACTAGCATTTTGTTACTTTTAAAAATTGAATAGCAATAGGGATTATCATGTTTTAAGCTATAAAATGCTCTAGCCCTTGTCCATGTATTTATGAACAAAGCCCACTCCCTATATGTTTTCATGTATCTAACTCTATCTTTCAGCAACCACAGTGGCAGTAAAAGTACATGTGGCATGGCTCCCAACTGACTACTGACCACATGTTGAACTTTGTGTCCAGGAATAAACCAGAAACGAAACCTACAATGTATTCAAGGTATTATTGCCCATGTTACTAAGAACTAATAGAGATACCAAAATAAACGAATAATTTTTCAAAAATAGATATTTAAGATTATAAACTAAGTAAGGAATAATAGGGAGCAAGACAGTAAGAAATTAGTGTGTTTGTGTAGTCATAGTGAATAAAGAAAAATAAGGACTTACTTTTTCTTGCCATCTGAATTTGCTCTCTTCAATAGCTTGTTCTTCATCAAAAATGTATCTTTGAGGGCCAGCCTTTTGTAACAGCTGTACATACTGGAAGACAACTGTCATTACCTACAAAAAGAAAAGAAAAGAAACATGTACATTTTCTTTGCTGTAGATATTGGAAAATATCCTAAAAAATAATCTACACAGCAACACCCACCTCATAGACATGATCCACTCCAGAATCAGTCAGAATGATGTCAATGTAAAAGCAGGACCAGGCAGAGTTGAATTCAAATCCATGTGCATCATTTCCACCTTCAATTTGGAGAGCCCACATACTGTGTAATAAGTAATGTTTATTGACTTAGTAAGACAGGATTTACTTAGATAATATTGTAAGGATTCATATTAATTTAGAATAATAGATTTATATATGCGTGTGTCTTAAAACCACAAGCCAAGTATAATTTAATATTTTTTACAAATTTTAGCTCAAGCTTGTATAGAAATTGTCCCAAACTTTCTTTCCAAACACTTTCAACAAAAATTGAAATTTTATTGTTTTCAAATTCAGAGAAACTTTGATGTATAACTTTTTTCAATGATATTTGTCACATTATAATTTAAATTCATACTTTCATATATTTAGGACATAGCAAACCATTACAATGGATGTGAACAGATTAAATAATATGAGTCTGAGTTTGTATATTTATAAGTTAAATATATTTAGTATACTGGTTCCAAGGTTAAATGCTATTTCATTTAATGTACATTGGTTTTTTATGATTACGGCTTCTAGTCTTTTTTGCAATCTATATTGTACTATCTAAGAATCTTTCTAATATTAGTAGGAATAAATGGCCTTTGCATTCAGTGTTGATTAATGAAAGCTTTAGTGGTGCTATTGTTAGATAATTAGCATGATAACTTAAAGAGCTTAGGAAGAAAATTTTGAACAATTTTCATACAAGCCAGAATCATAGTCTTGTGCAAAAATAAAAAAAAATCAGTAAAAAAATTATTAAAACAAACCTAAATCTATAGTCTCTAATAAAACTTATTTACAAGAAAGACTGCTACCAAAATATCTATATATATATATATACATGTATGTATGTATGTATGTATGTATGTATGTATGTATGAGGGTCATTCAAAAAATTCTAAACCTCACCCAGATTTTAGATTTATTGAATACTTCCCTCTTTTTTATGGGTCTCAACTCCATAGAAATTAAGCTAGAAATCTTAATTAGTTTTTCTAATTATATAAAATGGTAGAGTGTTGCCACAACAAAACTGTTTAGCTATGGCTATTCTTTCTGAGTAAGGCTTAGAGCTTTTTGAATAACCCTTATATATATATATATATATATATATATATATATATATATATATATATATATATATATTTGAACCCAGACAATTTGCTTCTAATCACTTGGTTTTAACAATTAAAAACAAGAACATTATGCAAAAAGAAACAAATTTTACTGCAATCATAACAAAGCATGTATTTGGTTACTTTTTATGGTTTTAAATAATATATTTCTGGAATATTATTTTTTGATATAATTAAATCATTAAATGAAAAAAAATTGTTTTTTTCTTTCTAAAATCTTGTTCAAAATCAATTAAGAAAACTAAAAAGAAGAATTCACATTGAAAGAGTTACCAAACGAGCAAGTTAATTCTGATCCCCACCCTCAGCTCAAAACCCTTAATAGCTCCTTAGACAATAAAAAACAGAATTTGAATTGTTCAAATAGTTATGGTCAGTACTTTCTATAAGGGCTACAGAAATACTTTTTTCCATAAATTTAGTATCAGAACTGGGCCATTCGCCTAATGAGTAGAGTGTTGCCAATGGTCCAGGAAACCGGGGTTCAATCCCAGCTCAAGTCATACTAAAAACTCAAAAAATGGTATTTGATGCCACTTTGCTTAACACTCAGTATTATAAGGTAAGCATCAAGAGTAAAGTGGAGCAATCCAGGAAATGGAGTAGCACCCTCCCCTACACCTTGGTGTAGTAGCTATTGAAAAGAGAGCCTTCGGGTCACCCTCGGCTAAAGTTGCCAACTTTACTTTACTTTTACTAGTATCAGAACCACAAATAATGGTTAAATGCATGTTATATTGATTGCAATAAATTTTGGTTCTTCTTGTACATGTTCTTGCTTTTAACTGTTAAAACCAAGTGATTAGAGACAGTTATTGTCTAAATAATAATGACAAGTACTGTAGATCTATATATAGTCTCCAAGATGCATGGATTAACTTCAACCAGAACTTTAAAGATATTTACTGTGATTTTATTTTACACAAAATACAACCACACTCACGAAACTCACTTGAATATCTGCTTACTACTATTGGCAGGCACTACAAAGCTACAACTTTCAATTTCACCTTTTCAAAGTTTTCCAAATAAAAATTCTTAATTAAAAATTAAACTACCTTCATAGTAAAAATTTTCACATGATATCAGCAAGAGGTAAAATATAAACCAAGGTAAATAAAAAAACTCAAAATTATTATTTAAATCATACAAATACTCTATTATTTCTTGGTTTTTCAATTTTTATCAGTGTAGAAGGGAATTTATCTGTTGGAGCATATATTCGAAGATTCCCTGCAAATTTCTGAGATCAAAGACTTTGCAGGACTCAATATACACTGTTTTTTTTTTCTTATATATAAAGTACTGCTAATAAAACAATTTGCTTCTAACCAATTGCTTTTTTAACAGGAATGTTACATAAAAATTGAATGTTGCAATCAACATTTTGTGAAGTTCTGAATGCTAAATTTCTGGAAAATATATTTTTAATAAAATTAAATTGTTAAAAAACAAGATGTTTTTTCTTCTATCCTTCTAAAATTATGTTCAGAATTGATCTGGGAGATTAAAAAGGTGAACTCACAAAAAGAAAGAATTGCCAAAATCATGTTAATTTTAATCCACTACCTCCACCCAACTCTGCTTAAAATCTTTAATTGCCCCAGCAATCTTATCCAATAAAAAGTACATTTTGTTTGTTCAAATAATTATGAGCAGTATTGTACATAAAGTTAAATCTATAAATTAGGTAAAATAAAAAATTAACAAAACATTCTTATTGTAGATCTTAACTTCATATATAATTTTTTTCTTTACTTATTCAGTTCAGAACTTTCCTATTTTAATTTAAAGGGAGCCCTTTATGTCTTCATTTTGACATATCTGAATGGCTTGCATCATGCCACAGATGCTGAGGGAACATTATCAAGTAAAAAATATAAATTGTTTATTTCTGGATTTAAGTACAGGAAAGTCAATGCGTGAAAAGGGAATCCGCAGACAAGAAGGTGTCATGATGCAAGCATCATACAAAAGCAGTGTTTAAGCTTGCATTCTTGTACAGAAGATAATACAACCTAAATAACAATTTGACTTCTAATTTGCTATAGAAAAAAATGAAAAGTAACTTGTTAATAAATCTAAATGATAAACTAGATTGTGTACATTTTCTTGGTTATGTCAACTCCTGCTGCTATCTCTTGATATCTGACTGTAGAGCTGAATCATAGTCACACAGAGATAGAAAACATATAAATAAATTCTTTATCAGTGATCTCTAATTCTACAAAAAATAAAAAAAGCTATCAAAACAATATATTGACCATTCTCATTTTTACTTTTAAAGTTTTAAAGACTACAAAAGACTTACTGTTTCTTTAGAGAAGATAATATGCTCCCAGGCCCCTCATGTAGAAAAAGAGTAGAAAGATACTCTAATGGCTTTGCTCTGAAATGCATATAAAAATATTTTAAACATTTTCATACAAGTCTTACTGTATAAGTTAAACTACATCAACCATTATTACAAAATGAAAGTTTAAAAATAAACAAGTTCTAATCCTACAAATTCAATCATGACAAAATTGCAGTACATTATAAAAATTTGTCTTATGCTAGAATAAATTTGCATAAAAAAGAACCAAAAATAAAGAAAATTATAGAACAAAAACTATTTAATACAAAAATGTGTAACATCCAAAAATAGAGAACATTGTTAGTTATCTTTATGGGTGATTTCTAAAAAAATGTGTAATAATTTCCAATGAAATGTGGCAACATTTTAATGTAAACAAATATTTTTTATTTGTCTACAGCATTTTTTCCCAAGTTCTCACAATGGCAAGCCATTTTAAATTAAACAAACTGATCCTTTATAAGGATATTATGTAACATAAGTTCATAAATGTGAATGATGCCTCATAAAGTTATTAAAATCTAATCACACTTACCGATAATACTTTAGAAGTGGTGGGAGGGCCCAGTTGAGAGAAAGTTTGTGGGTTTCCTTAACTGGAACAACTGAAAAAGAAATTTTTAAAATCTTTGCTATTTAGTTTTCAGTGCATCTCTTAATAATTCTCATAGCATTTCTTGATGTTATGAAAAACATTTTTGGTAATAATTAATAAGCTATCTTGAATAGGTTTTTCCATTATTTCAAAATCAAGATATACAATGTTTCTGAATCCTCATTTTTATTAGGATTGCTTCCTTCACTTATCCATGTTGCATTCATATTTTCTTATGATTCTGCAAGGATTTTACCCTTTTTTTAACTGCAAAATCTGATTAAAGCAAGCTGTTTCCAACTGATCCAAAGTGAAAGGAATAATATTAATTATTATACTTCAAGCATAAAATTAAAATGAATACAGGCAAAATTTCATAAAAATTAAGCCAACCCTATCTTCATTAATAACACATTTATCCACTAGTAATCAGTAATATTGCTTATTATCACCTATATTGTATTTCTTCATAATTCTGATGTTTCGAGCACTTGTAAATAGGGGAGGAGTGATGAATTCAAATTTCATAAGAGAAATAATGAACCTATTGATCCATTACATAAAGTACACAAACATTATGTCGAAAGACAATTTGTTCATTTTATAGAATAGCAGCTACATAGCTTCATTATATTATAGATTCTGTCAGTTATCTGGGATCCATCAAATTCTTACTGCCAATAGGAAAAAATAACAAATAGACAAGATTTGAATTTCAGTACTGAATATTTCATAGAAACATTTATTTAACAAAATTTTATGCAAATGTGGATTCAAGTTAAGGAAGAAACAATCTGGATATAGCAAAATTAATTTTCAGACAAATACTTTCTGGTGTGTTAGGAATAACAAAAAATTTTACCTCGATATAATCTAGCAAATTCTGGAGTATCAAAAGGATTCTGGGAAGAAAAACAAAAGAAATTTATTGATTTATCAAAATATTGTAGTTATGATTCCACCATTTAATAGCTTAGAACACCTAACAAAATCATGACAAAGAATAGAAGATTATGAAAACAATTAAAGATTATGTTGTAGCTTTAAATAAAAGTAACTTTTCATATATTATCCTCAAACAACAAATGAAAAGGAAAATAAAATGATTGTTTAGAAAAAATAAAAATTTATTTTACTATTAGTAATAAAATTTGATAAAAACCAAGAATTAAATTAGTTTATAAAGGCTATTTTTAGGCAACAAACATTGAAATAAAAATTAATATTATTAGAATATTTTTTAAGAAATAACTGTTTTCTAATACTATTTAAAAATTTTATATATGTACACACAGGCAATAAATGATCAGGCAATAATATTCAAGTTTATAAATGAAAAACTGTAAAATTCAAATGTGAGTTCTATAAACAGTAAACACATTAGTTTTTACTAATTATAGACTACTGACTTTAGGGTAATATTAATAAGGTGTAGCATAGCAGCTAATATCAAATGTTACAATAAAATTATTAGTACTTGTTCTTTACATGTTCCTTGAATTTATAATCATCTAACTCAATATAATTATTGGTATTATTATTTACTGACCCAATAATACTGATCACAGATTCACAAATGAGAATAATTAATCTTTATCAATCTTGAAACACAGTTACTGGAATGCTTGGAGGTAGGGAAGATATTTAGTGAAGTCCCCTCTCACCAAAGACTAATATTAGCATTAGTATATCCACAATGTACCGGACATTGGCACGATGGTTAGAGTGTTTGCCAATGGCCTGAGAGACCTGGGTTCAATCCCCAGGTCGAGCCATACCAAAGACTCAAAAAATGGTACTCCATGCTTAACACTAAGCATTATAAGGTACGGATAGAGGGTAAAGTGGAGCAATCCAGGGAAAGGAGTAGCACCCTCCTCTACACCACGGTGTAGTAACCATCAAAAAGAGAGCATTCGGGTCACCCTCGACTAAGGTCACCAACTTTACTTTTTTTTTATATCCATAATGTACTAACACAACAGAAGAAAAGATAAGATAAATTCATGTACACAAAATGGAAAAAGTTAACAAGTGTGAGTATTATAACCACGTAGCTTTAGTATCCCCTAACAGGGTCAGAAATTATGTCTTTACTATTCAAAGGCAAATAGAGGTAGAGAATGGGTTTCTGGTAACTGTTATATACAAGGTGCATACGATAAGTTTCCAGATTTTTTTTCGTATGGGCATTTAAAATTGTCGTAGACTCTTGAAAATTCAGTATCTTATTGCTATACATCTTATGAGATGACTAACCAATTTTTATGATTTCAGGTTCAAATGAACAGCTACAGCAGCAATTGGAATACACCCTACTAAAGCCTGATTGTCACAGCCGGTGTATTTCAAAAATGCAATCTGGACGTGAGGACACTTTAGAAGACTGATATGCAACAAAATTCGGTTTTAAACTCGGAAAAAATGCCACAGAAACGTATGCAATGCTTCAGACTGCTTTTCAACCATCTTGCATGAATCGAGCATCAGTTTTTGAGTGGCATAAGAGATTCAAGGAAGGCAGGGAGTCTGTGAGGGATGATGAGAGGTGTGGCAGAAGTAAGTAAGTTAATACACCAGAGTTGATTAGCCAAAGGGTTAGGGTTAAGGTTACTATGTTGAGATTTTAAGGGAGTTCGGGAATAGATTCCGTCGGAAGAGGCCAGCACTCTTAAAATTGGGTCAGTCACATTTCTACCAGGACAATACACCAGTCCACAACTCCATCCTTGTCACAGACTATTTGACCAAGATGGGCATCAGGACAGTTCCTCACCCTTCCTATTGTCCAGACCTTGCTCCCAGTGACTTTTGGTTATTCCCTAAGCTCACAGTCTGTCGTTATGAGAGAATTGAGGAGATGTAAGAGGCTGTGACGGAGGTCATTGACACACTCACACAAGAGGACTTCCATGGGGCCTTCCAGAAGTTGTTGGAATGGTACAACAAGTGCATTGCAGCTGGAGGAGATTACTTCGAAGGGGACTAGAGTTTCATGTGTGTACTATCAATAAAAGTGCCCATACGAAAAAAGTCTGGAAACTTATCGTATGCACCTCGTGATTCCCCATAAAATCCCTACAGAACATCTAAATTATCTAAGGAAGATAATTATTCATTGTATCCAAACAGAGTTATAAACTGATGATTAAATATACTCAATGGTTCTTTCTAGGAAAATATAAGACTATACATAAAGGAGTTTTAAGTAGTATACAAAAAAAAAATAACTATTTTATATGAGATACTTAGTTAAAAGTGTCATTAATATTTTGAATGAACAAACTTTTATGTACAGTTTTTTAATAGTGAAGAACAAAAAAAAGTGATGACTCACAGGATCAGAATCAAATGTAGGTTTTGCCTGATTGCTGAAAAGAAAATGAATTTATAAAAAAAAAGATAAATTAGCAAATGCAGTACAAAAAGAAATTTTAAATCACCATTAAGAAAAATAAACAATAAACAGTCTAGTAACTATCTCATTTCATGATTTATGATTTTACAATATTTCTATATTCTAATCTTGGACTGCTAAGTAAATTCTCAAAACCTTTAATCACACACATTTTTTTATATTATTGAAGTTTTGAAGCTTGTTAGCATATCTCAAAATCAACATTTCATCCAGAAGATGGCTGTGAATTTTGTAAAGTAGTATTTCAAACACTTACATAATTCCATTCCATTTTAAAAACATATTGGAAAATTACCATTATAAATAATTGCTTAAATGTCATTTTGACAGCCTCAACTCGATCCCAAGTCACTTCCTATTTATGAAATTTATAATTACCACAAAAAATTACTTTGTTTATGTATGGATCAGCACTTCCATCTAAAATCGAAGTATTTGTATGGTCTGCCTTGAACTACAGTGCTGCACCCTGGTACTATGATTAGGGTGTAGTATCTGTGCATGCAATAAAAAGTATTACACATATATTTATATATAAAATGGATTATATATGTGAATTATTTGCAAATCCTAATAATTATTATCATTTAAGTAGGATCTCTGGAATGCCACTCTAAATGATGGGAAAAAAATGTGGACAAAATAAGGATTCTTTCCTGCTTATTTCTCTTAAGAAAACTCAGGGAAAAAAATAACAGTAATTAGCAGTTAATAATCCTGAAGTTATCTCCTTTATCCAGATTTTTGTTTGATTTTTTTTGTTTGAGTTTTATGGCATATCAACCTTTGTAGGTTATTTAATGCCAAATTAATTTTTATATAAATAAACAGTTCTATATAAAACAATTCAGATTTTTGTTTTTATATGTTAATTTATATCTAATTTACCAAAAATCACTTAGAAACCAGTGGCCTGACTACTTTATTCTCTAACTTAGAGCATTTTAATTAAATTGCACAAACAAAAATTATGGTATGATGTGCCATTTTTGCAGTGTTATAGTAATTAATACCCAAACATACAGAAATGAGATCATAATGATACAGATAGATTTTAGGTCAATTCATGCCAGAAAGCATAAAGATATCAATCATATGTCAACAATATCTCATCATGAATCATTACCAATTTAAACAAACTTTATACAAAACAAAGAAATCATCAAATTTCTATAACTTTACACAACTCAGCCCATTTCTATATAAGTGATATTTTTACCTCTCTCACCAAATATATTCATACTCATGAAGAAACATTAATTTTGTACACATGTGTAGAAATTAAAACAATCAAGTTTTATCAAAATGACTTTGATTTTTAAAATCAAGAACATAAAAAAATACAAGTTATATCTTACTTATTAGGAATTTTAGAAAATATGTCACGGACCCATTTCTCCAAAACATCAAGGGGTTCTGAAACAAGAAAAACAAAAATATCTCAACATTAAAACATTTTTGATAAGAAAAGGAATTTGAAAAATATATTATATTCTATTCCTATAATATTTACTCCAGCACTGATACTGTAACGGTTCTAAGTAATATAATTTTAACCTGTTAGGGGCAGCCTAACGAACAAAAATATAGCGTTGCTCCCCTTCCAATTGTGAGGGAACATTACCTTCCTTGACAGTTACTTTTTCTGAGGACAACACCTGAAAAAGATTGGCAGCCATGACAGATGCAGTGAAAACATTGAATCATTTGGTCGTAACAAAATTTGAGGTAAGTGATTGTTTTTGGGTAGAAGCATTCTTCTACCCTACTTTAAATAAACTCTTGTTAAATTCCTAGCACCAAGGTCCATGTTTTCATTCAGTGTTCTTGAATTATTTGTACATAAACACATAACATAACCAAAAACAGCTTTTTTAATCTTTTTCTAAAGATATCCTATCAGTAAATAATAGATTTTATAAATTCTAAAAATAGACCTAAGTCAGACTAACCAACACCAGACCCTGATTCTAAAATCCACAGTTAACAACACACCACCTGACTCCTTAAGGATAGGAATTAACCAATAGAATTAGAGAAAACAAAATTTAACTTCAGCAATAACTTAGAATTCTAGGGATATATATATAAAAGAACCAATAGCTTGAAGGAAGTCAGAAGAAAGAGAGAGAAGATAAAAGCATAGTTAGTAACAAGACCTCATCCAACTCATAGACCCCGAGAAACCAGGTCGACTAAAAAAGAAAGACAAAATATTCAAGTGAGTAATTTCTTTTTCTTCACCAACAAGTACCTATACACTCAAAGAACTATTACAGAAAGTTCATTTCCAACACCAAAATAATTGCGAACGAATAACTCTCTCCACACATAATACACATAATTAAAAATAAAAGTCACTATTATTATTTGTTTCCAGTATTTCTGTGTACCTGTTATTTCTTGTTTGTTAAAATCTTTTGTTCATTTCATTTCCAAAGCCAAGTTTACTACTACCACCTCCATACAAGCAACAAGAGAAAGTAAAAATAAAAGCCTGAAAGCTATTAGCATCAGAAAAAAAAATAAACATGAAGTACAAATTATCAGTCAAGCTTTTTAAGATTCTTAATTCCCTGATTGATCTACACTTTTCTAGTAAACATCAAATATCCTGAAAGAAATATTGAAATTTGTAAACTTCCTCAAACAAAGATTTCAACAGGATAAATTCTTCACAATAACAATTTACTTTACTATTCATCAGAGACATAAATTTAAGAGATTGGTCAACATCATCTAATTAGGAATGATATAACTAAGCTTTATTCTTCTGATTTAACTATTGAATTGCTTTCAATTATATTTTAAATTATATTGCACATTATGTAACACAAAATAGTATTTCCTTCTAAGATGTCAGTTTTATTTGTTTAATAGATTTAATGAGGAGAGAACTAAAAGAATTAGCTAATTCTACAGTATTATAAGAAATTAACCAAGATGAACGTAATAATATCAAATTTAGCAAACAATATATAATGAGCAAAACTTGCTTTTTCTCACCTCTCACAAACCTATAAACAAAAAAGAAAAATGCATTTTTCCTAATGGTTCATCATTGTATGTACTAACCTCTGCAAAGGGAAACAATAGTCATAACATTTGTTTTACTGTTATCACTGCTTAGGCAGCAGTTATGGGATAATGGTTAACCAAAGTACTTAGGCTAACCATTCTCCCATAACTGCTTACCCACTCTCTTTACTTCTGTCAACTCATGTGGCATACCAGATAGAAAACATTTTTCTTAAGATAAAGCATGGTGATGAGACAGGAACATAGGAACAGGGATTCATGCCTTTCCTAGGACATAAGTGTTAAGTGAACATAAGTATCCTAATACAAAATACAAAACCAGTTTGGCAATTCTGTGGCAATTACCATTATGTTACTTCAAACCTCAAGTCAGACTTTGAAGTTCAATATCACTAACATTTGATAAGCTTTTGTCATATACATTCATTTGTAAAATGAGAATGGTGTAATAAGTTTGTAGCAGATTTTTTAAATGAAAATTTCATTGTAATATATTGGATCTATGTGAAGAATATTCACCATTAAGTGCTTTACCAAAGAAAGAAATTACATTAAAAAATAAAGGCTTCTTTCATCATGCTATGTACTTCTTAATGTATACATATATTTCTGTGTTAGTGTATTTCCTTTTGATTTAGAACAAAAAATATTTACATTTATAAAAATTTATTCTGCTTAATATAGGAAAAATCTATACAATAAAAATATTTTTTAAAAAATACAAAATATTTACATAACAATCACTCAAAGATATAATATTGTCATTGTAAACAATAATGCAAAATTTTTAAAATTTGATACTTGATAATAAATGGTAAGGCTGATTTGACCATCTAATGTTATCATTTTCAAGAATATGGATCAGTCTTGAATGATAACTCTTTACTTAAAGCCAAAAATTGATATTTTTACACATTTCTACAAAATTATCAGATTTTTACTGTTCAAATGAAATAATTCTGGATTTTAAAATAAAAAGAATTACAGAATATCTAAGCAATTTATATTATAGAAATCAAAATGTGTTATATATTTATATTAGGGTGAGTTAAAAGTTTTGCAATATTTTGATAGTTTGTGGCACACACATCACGTGACCAAAGCAGTCAAAGCCATGGAAGGTACCCACTGTGATTGGTAGTAATTGGTGTGCTGGCACATGCATTGTTTCATCCCATGTAAGATTTGAAAACTACACAGTTGAACTTGTAACAGAGTCTAATTCAAGAACTTACAAATTCAAACTGGGCCATAATGCCACAGAAGCAATCAAAAACATTTGTTGTGTAAATGGTGAAGGTACAGTTGATCACAGTACAGCAACTTGATGGTTCAAGAAATTTCACTTGAGTTACCAGAAGCAAAATCAGTAGGCCTAAAACCATGGATTCTAAGGCCATAAAGGTAAATTCAGAGTATCGGGCAAGTTTGGCATCTCAAAGATCAGTGAGTTTCATCAACTTGGTAAAAGCATCCAGAGCTGCTAAATTGTTACTCATGTTACCAAAATATTGCAAAAGTTTTGATTCATCCTAGTACTTAATAAAGAAAATATTGTTTCATCGAAAATTGTAAAGGATAACAACTATTAAAAATATTTATTCTGTTTTATGCTGAATAGGATGATAAACTAAATAATTACATCAGAATATTTGTATAATTTGTTATTTAAATATTTTTGTTAATATATCTATTTTTCTTTCTGAAATTTCATGGGTTACAATTTCTACTAGATTACTTCTATTGAATATAAAAGTTTATTCACTTACCTCTTGACTGAACAGCAAGTGTCATATAATGAGCAGAATACATTTGTTTGTGGAATTCTTTCAGTCTGCTATAAACATCAATCCTGTTCTTAACAGGATTTGTTTTCAATGAGATCATGTTTCCTAAACACAGAATAACACAAGACATTTATCAATCAGTAAATACAAGCAGAAATACCCAACAATCCTTAGGGAAACGATAAATAAAATATTTTGATGAAATGATTCTGTTATAGATTTTAGCAAGATTCTATGGATAGAGAAATATGAATATAAGATAAATTCACAACAAAAAAGGTTCTAAACATAAAGGAAAATTTTGAATTGGTTTTTCAGGGGTTCTTTATGCACAATATTCCTTGTTCTTCCATCTCTTGGATATATGAAGTTCTTTTTTCATTATTTACTTGTGAACATTCAACATATAGCAGGCAATGTAAAAAAAACAAGAATCTAAACTCATCTGACCAACTATTTATGAGGAATTAAAAAAACATCTGTAAGGTCTGCTTATGAACAAGTTATACTGAAATCAAAATCACCAAACTGCTCAGTTCTTAGATAAGTAACCACTTAGGAATAGTATGTACCATAAGAAACTAGGAATAGACTGTGGTATCCAAGAAGAAATAATAGACAAAATGTTTTGATCAAATAATTTTGATGTAAATTTTAGTCAGATTCTATGAATAGAGAAATATGAACATAAAATAAATGTATAACAAAAAGGGTTATAAAAAAAATCTGAATTGCTTTGAGAACTTCTTTGTTTATGATATTTCTTCTTGTTCTTTCTTTTGAAAATATTTAGAGTTCTTTTTCTTGTCTCTCTCACCATTTATGAGGTTCAAAAACATTATTTCACTCTAACCAGAAACAAATTACATATTTTGCAATTTGATGACCGCTAATCGCCTCAAATGATCTTGGAAGTCAACCTTATATAGTCTATATTGAAGCCCAAGTTTAAGTTCATATCATTGCAAAAAATCAGATCCTTAAGCTTTTTAGTTTTGCCATGATCCTAAGAAGATACACAGACACACAAATGCATAAACTTCAGCATAATAATATAAATATCAGAAAATTTTATGAGGTTAGCATTTTTACTTGGCATTTCACTAATCAATAATTTCTCTGAAAAATTGATCTCCTTTAAATATTCATATATGAATCATGATTTTAAATAAGTGGCTGATGTTAAATAAGGCTTTTTCTATTTATTAATCATGATTAAAATTGGAAGTAATTAATGTTTCTTATTACCTTCAATGAAGTTGCTGATTGGATGCCCAGTTTTACACATATTAGCCAATAAGGAAACTGTACGATTATCATCATCTGTTAAACCTTCTTCAAATTCTACAAGAAAAATATCAAATTATGTAAATAAACTGCACATAATACAAATAACACATATATACAAAGTTAATTACTTTTAAAAAAATTAAAGAATAAAAATAATGCAATCATGATCATATTATAACTCAAGAACAAATAATGTAAAAATATGTATTGGAAGTGAATGTATCTTATAACCTACTGCCTATAATTTGTGTAACCACAGAAAAACACCAGAAAAAAATATCTCTTTCCTTATGGAGGTTGCATATTACATCAGAGGAAAACCAGAGAATGTATCAGCCAAAATATCATATAAGCAACAAAAATAAAGAGTTCAACTGATTGAATAATTCATTGAATGTCTTATAATTTATTAGGTCCATGGGATGCCATGCCAAATAATTCCTTTCAAAGCATCTCTCAGAGCAAGAAACATAAAACAGTTTGTATTGAGTTACATGGTACCAGAAATAATCCCTAACTTGATCTATTTTACTTATTATGCTAACTCATCAATATAAGGACATCAACCAATCAAACCAGTACTTAACTCACTATGGGAAACAATGTATAGATGCATCTGTTTGTGCATGTTGCTTCCCATAAACTATCAAGTTATTACATTGCCTTGCCAAATAATTCCCAGAACAATGGGGATTACTTGACAGTGCCAATATTCTTTCCAAGTAAGATGCAAAAAAGTCATTAACTACTTATAAGATCTAGGCAATTCCCCATTCTCAAGACAGAAGAAGAAATGCAACATGACACAGTTTCCTTTATTTTTAGAGGAAACATTGTCAATTATTTAACTAGTATTTTCTTTTAGTTTTAATTTTTAGTCTTTTATGACAACTCACTCAGGTTATCAATAAAACACTGAGGAACAATACAAATTGAAAATGATAATTAATGATAACACCTCATTTAAGAATAAAAACAAATAAAATATGCTATTGATATTATGAGTATAAAAGATTATAACAACAAATGTGGCACCAAGATCAAGAAACAGAATAAAAGATAAATTTATAGGTTAACCAATTGGCTTTTATAGCTTCAATAGCCAAAGTAGTTGGTGCAGTTAACTAAGCTTTCTCACAGCAAAAAGGGACATGAATTTGAAGAGCTTATCCTTTATTCTTTCCATTCAATGCTGTTCCTTCTTTTAATAAGAAGCAACTAAAAACTAAAAATGAAAAATACTAATCAAACTTAATGATATCAATCTCATAGTATATTTTACAGCTTGTCCATTTTAGCAGTTCATGTCTTACTAAGCAGTTTGAATATATGTTAGGTTTATACCTAACATATATCCAAACTGCTTAGTAAGATATTAATCTAATTAATCTATTAATTTAATTTCCATTCACCCCCAAATAATTTACATGAGAAAAGAATCAGCAAACTATAAGTGAAAATGTACCTTTAATTCTTGAATTATTTCTTTAATAGGAAGGATGAGCACTGAGGAGATCAGACTATTAGGATGCAAGTTTGTCAATTTGAGACACAAATCACCATGTTCTATGTTCAAAGTGCTTCTCTGTTTGCTTAGTAAATAATACACATGGCCAAACTCAGATCCCACCATATATGAACTTTGAAAATGGATTCAACAGTTGCTCAAAGCTTGGGATATTTTCCTATTTTTCTATATCTGGTAATCAGTCTACATGATCCAGCAATTTTTGTTCACCTATTATAAAGAGATTTATAAATTTAAACTAGTACATTCACTTGCTGTGGACCCCTATGCTTTTATTCACTCTGCCAAAATTGCATTCATCCTCAAGGCTCAATAAGGAGTACTTTGAGTAGCCCTCATCAAAGTCATGTTTAACAATATTGATGAGAAAACAAAAGGATATACATTAAAATAGACTTACCACTGTCAACAGCTTTCAATTCTCGATCAACACTGTCCCTTCTCATCAAAGGGCTAATAAAAAATTGAGCAAACATGTCCAAAGATTTTTCAAAGTATTTGCGCAGAACATGGAAGTAAAATACTGTCTGCAAGAAAATTTGGAAACATATCAAGTCAGTGAAAAGAGCATGCTCAAAATATGAAAATACAATGAAAATGAACAAATGGCTTTAGAACTATGCTTACTGGCAATCTGAAAATTGCTTCTATTTATATATTTATGATATAAATATAAACAATTAGAAATTCCATAAAATAAAAAATATTTACAGCTTCATAATCAGTCCATGCATTGGAGTAGCCACCATGCCGAGCAAGGTAATCATCAAGTTCATTCTCCTGAGGATATTTTTTACTTCCCATGAACACCACTGGAATGAAACAAGAAAATTACCAAACATGTATGCAAAGACATTTGGAAATTAACAGGAAAATCAAAACAAGTATCAGGACAAAACATTTTTTTAATCTTTATTTTTGCATGAATCATTGTCAGCAATTCATCTTTTGTTGTTTTTATTACAACTCACTCAAGCCATCAATTTACAATGAGGAACAGCACAGATCAGAAATAATAGATATTTAACCAAGCTTTCCATGAGCAAAAAGGATGTGAGTTCAAATCTGATGAAGAGCTCATCTGTTATATAATTCCTTGTTGTAAATTGCCAGCCCAATTAATTACAATAAAATTAAAAACAACTATAAATTAAAAGCAAAGCAAATACTCATCAAAATTAAGAGAGGACCAAACATTTTTACAAAATTATTATAGCCACTCATCATATTGGATTGTTCTTATTACTATAATGAACTTTTACAATCCTCAAAATATTGTTTCTTTATAAGATACCCTGTTTTTTTTTAGATATTAGCATCGAAACTTTAAAATAAACAAGTTTTTTCCCTACTATATAACAAAAGAAAACTTATTCTCTTTCTTCTATAATGCATAAAGAGATTAATATGTAGAATGCTATTAAGTGAAATAAGTTGAAATGCAGTCAAGTTCATAGCCCAATTAATCATATCATCAAAATGTGATTTCATTTTTTTTAAAATCATTCCAGAGTTTTATTATCTGCCCTTTGGACAGATCTGTACACTAGAAGGCAAAACCAATCTCTGAAGAAAACTCATAGCTACTGAAAACCAGAACACATAAAATGTGAATATGCTGAAATGCAATTTTCTTTTCTTCCAACACCATGTAGCAATAAAACCTACTGACTCAGATTCTTACTATGAATGAAGGCCACCCATCCTAAAAAAAAAAAAGAAAAGTCATCTTTTTCTAAAAGTGAATAACTACGTACAATGCAGTAAAATACAATAAAAAATAATACTAAAAAAATAAGAGCTCTGAAAACAATGGTCATAACTAAATATCACATACATAAGTAACTGTTTTTTTGTCATTTAGATAGACATTCTATTGTCTCAAATTCTATAAACCTTCATATATCTTGAACACTTTAAAACTTTTTCCTATTTATTTGTTGTATATATGTTAAATAAATATATTGTTATTTAAAATATACTCAACAATTTGCATGCATTTCTCCTTTAACATAACCATTCAAATACCGTCACACAGGGTTAATAATTACTACGCCAATTGTATAAGCTTTCTGAAAACTGTGTAGAAAAGTAGAAAGTACATACTATGTTCTAAGAAATGAGATAAGCCCTGGATATCAGGAGGGTCACACATGCCTCCAACCCCAATGCAAAGTGCAGCAGCGGCCTGGAAAAAAAAAACAAGTAACATTGAAATATTCAATGCTAACAAACATACTCATCAAAGCAAAGGTAAACAGATGAGAGAAAAAATGTTTTAATGAAATAATTCTGATAGCAAGATCCTATGCATATAGATATATGAACATGACATAAATGCACAATAAAAAGTGTTTTAAATCTAAAGAAAAATTCCAATTAGTATTGAAGAGCTTCTTTGTACACAGTATTTCCCATTTTTCATCTTTTGCAAATAGCTAGTTGTTTTTGACAACTTACTTGTTAATATCCAACACCATATAAAAAATATGGATCTAAATTCATTCATTTCACCAATTATGAGATCAAAAACATTTTTGTACTTTATTTTAAAATATCTATATTACTCCATTTGGCCAGAAATCACATATTTTACTATCTGATGGCTTCAAATGACTTTGAATAATATTGAAAATCAACCTCATATAGTCTATGTTGGAACCTGAAGCAAAGTTAATATATATGTAAAAATTAAGACACACAAACTTCAACATATTAGTATAAATTTATTAATTACTTATCAACAAAACACTGCTCAACAGAGACATTTACATTAGAAAAAGTAGTTTGTATGAATTTAAGTCATTAATGGTATGTATTTACACAACCCCTACACCATGGATAGGATGTAATACAAGGTCAATCTCTAAGTAAAGTAAAGTTGGTTTGAATTTAGGGTTCCTTCTTCTAGACTGATTGCTTAATAAATGCTAAAGAACCCAGTCTCCTTTACTACTACCATAGTAAGGAAACAGGGAGAACAGATTAATTATGCTTTTCCCAAGATTATTAGCACAAAGTGAAAAACAGTGTCATCCAGGATTGCCAAATCCATTCCCTATGAGAATAACCATTACACTATGTGTGCCAAGTCATTAATGGTTTGAGTAATTAAAATAATAAATGAAAAAACTCAGTCTATTTATAAGGTCTAATTCAGTATAGTTGGTTCCAGATTAGTCTTCAAAAAACACATTTATAAATATTTGTTCAGTAAATAAATAACATGAAATTTTTTAAATAAACAATCATATTTTTGTACAGACTGTCACATCCCTTTTAAAAAGTAAATTATCATAATTGATCAGTTTCTCAAAGTTGATAACATTTGCAGTTGATAAGACTGGCATAATTTTTTAAATTTTTAATACATTTATTTATTTGCTTTGAACCCATTAAAAATATATCAAATCTTTAGTACAATAAAAATCGAAATTCTTTTTTCTGCACTTGGTTATTTGAAAAGCCCTATAAATTATCTGATCTTATGCACAAACACTCTTCAAATTTGACAAGAATATTCTTCACTAAACAGTATTATAATGCAATCTTGTAATAAGTCTAACATACAATAAAGCTGAAACATCAAAAATCTTGTCAGCTTTGCAAATATCTTATAGTTTTGAATATTCAAAATAAGTTCTGAAATTTTCGGAGATGAATTCAAGATTTCTTACTCTTTGTTTAGTATTTTCTTTGAAATTTGTGCACACAGTTTAATGTTTTCAAGTATTACTATGTATCACTAACAATTCAATTAAACATCAGTCATTTGTTTACACACAGTTAAATAATCAAACAATTCTATTTCAAACAATTCAGTTTAGCATAAGTATACAGTTTAAATGTCAAACAGTTCTATTTGACCTATTGATAGGACCCTTTGAAGTGCTACCACTCCAGACCAGAGTGGACCTGGGAGTGATGGCAAGAAAGAGGAACTCCACATCCTCCAAAGCTCCAGCATTACTGAAGCCTCACCATCAGATTGTTTAGTGTCATATTCAGAACATGTAGTCAGTGTATTCTGTAGCCCCAGCCAACTGGGCTAACATATCCAGTACATATACACAATAACTTTTAGAAAGTCAAAAGATTCAATTAAACAGTGTATTTAAGAAAGATGTCACCTTCTTTTTACTGCCCATGTTGGTCCGTTTCTTGCGACAACTGTCATCACTTCCAGCATCTGAAAAGTTTTCATCCAATTCCTCAATGATTGATTCATCATCATAATCATCATCATCATCATCACTGGATTCATCTTCACTCTCAGAGGAGTCTTCACAATAATCATCTTCTCCTTTAATATCAGACACAAGTAATGCTTTTAGGCCATTGGTCAAAGTGAGAATTCTGTAGAAAAAAATGCAAACAAATTCTAAAATATATACATAAAAATAAAGTTTTATTTTTATAACATTAGAGTTAAGATTAGATTGATTAACTAGTAAATTGTGACTTAACAGAAAATAAGAGAATGAATCATTAAATAATTAGATTAAATAATCAATTAGACTTTATATTATTTTTTAACTCATGTTATTTTCATTAATTTATAAGTTTAATGATTAAAGAACAAAAGTTGTATTTCTTGCCACATTTTATTTATTTCAGAAAATATAAATGAAGAGTATTCTTTAACTTATTTGTTTACAAACTAGTCATTTTGGATGTGCTACAAAAAGGTCAAGCAAAATTTTAAAGACTATATTCTAAAATAATTAATGAATTCATGAAAATTGATTATATATGAATTGAAAATAAGGTACGAAATTCTTGTTACTGTTAAAAGTCTTAATTCAAAAGAAAAATTTGAGAAATTAAGATTATATATTCAGGGGATCCCAGTTATTAGGATCAATTTTGTAAAAAATATTTCAAATGTATATAATCATCACTAATTTGCTTTCTTTATTATGACTAATGCACTATTTTTTTGGATCAATCAACAATGTTACCAATTTAATATTAATTTTTTTTTAAACTTATATAATTACTAAAATCAAACTTTTTAATACTTAAAACAACTATCACATATTTGACTCAAATATCAAACTTACAAAAATATAGTGTTATGTTCTATTTGAAGTTACCTCCCTTATTTAAAATGAGTTTTCTATAAATATCTTTTTATAAAAATAAATATTTGCTTTGTTCAGTTAATCAAGCCAGCTATTTATTTAGTTCAAAACTATTGGTCACAATGTGATCTTGTAAACCAGAATTCTGTTTACATTTTCAAAAAATAACAAAATCTAGAAAAATTATTCAGATGGTTCCTAAGAGTTAGACAACAAACAATAATCTGAATTATTCACCAATCTTTCAGTTTGTACATTCTTTTCTCTCATTCATCACTGAGATGAAACTCATATCATGCGTGAATATTTTAGTGCACATTATCTTGTTCTTAACTTACAAGAAATGTATCTATTTCAATTTCCCATTACAAATTCAAGTCCAGTGCTTGCAGTTAAATTCATTCAAAGTTTCCATCACTGCTACTATAACTGTATACATAGACATACACAATAATTTCTCACATTATTAGTAATAATTTTACTCAGTTTCTTGCTTTGTAGAAATGATGCCTCAAGTGAGTCCTGATAATATTTTTTAAAAAAAGCATTTAAAAGTTAAAAAGTGAAAGAAAATAGAAATCAAAATTAATAATGAGTGACAATACTTCATCTAAAAATAAAAAGATGCTATTGTTATGTAACAGTCCCCACCAACAAATGGCATCCTGGATATCAGATGTATCAGATATTTGTGAAGGTATAATTGACAGGCAAGAAATCAAAGTTCAATTGCTGCTGAAGTAAACCTGGGAATCAAATGGGTACTCATTGATTGGCTATAGGCAGTCACAAGGGATCTGAGAGATTTAGTTTAATTCAAAAAGGGAGTTTGGGTTTCTGAGAATGTCAGAGTTAGACATGGTTTTAACATTCTGACACCCTTTTCAGGAGCTTCAACTGAAATGAAAAAGATGTAAAGAGTTTTCTCCTTCCTATGAACATGTAGGGAAAATCGTGACTTACCTGATTAGCATGTGACCACGTTTTGTACGGTTCAATCAATTAACAAAAAAAAAGCTAAAATGGTGACACACAGTCACTTTTGTATTTAATTATCTTGCATGAAGTAACGCAGACTCTTGGCACTCCTATGCAAATGAGACTATGCCAGATGTATAAAAAGAGCCATGGAGGGAACAGGAGTTAGTTCAAAAAAGGCGTGTTGCGTAGACAGACACGTGCAACAGGATTGTCTGAGTCAGTCACGTTATTGAAATCAACTTTCAAACTACAGAACAACAATTAGAAACCTACTGAAATGGCTGATCAAATTAATTAAAGCCTCAGTAATAAAAGTAGGAAACAAACTATAAATGCATGTTTTATCATCAAGACAAGAATGACAATCAACAGCTTTTGAGTCCTATCTGGAAGCAAGTGCCAACAAGACACCCCACAATGTTGCACTATTAACACAACTAATGTATAAAAACTATAACAATAAATATGGTATCAAGATATTGAGAAATAAGCTCAGGAATAGGTTTATAGGTTTGATTTAGACTTCTGCAAAACCAACAGTTCTCCTAGTTTAATTGATAATTGTTCAATTAACCTGGCTTTCTGGAGGCAAAAAGAGAGCATGAACTTGAATCTCACTAAGAGCTTATGCTTTATTATTCCCTCCAATGTGCACTGTTCATTGATTTCATAGAAATGACAACCTGAGTACATTACAATAAAAAACAATTTTAAAAATATTCAACTTTCATTAATATATTACTTGTGAATATTCTGAGCAAATCTTACTTGTTTTAATTAATGCATTGTTCATCATTTTGACATTCACCTTTTATAACAATTGATGTTCACTATCAAGTCAGATTTCTTTGCTTAGCGGAATAAGCACATCTTATAAACATATTATTCCAATAACAAGATGAAGTTAAAAAGGAAAAAAAAAGCACTAACTGTAAAAAATGAATTATTTTTTCATTTCCTTTTATTTGTAGCTTTTTACTTTTATTACCTGTAATCTCTGGGGTCATTTGGAGACTTCACAACGACTGAAGTAACTTGATCAACTGATGAATCCAGGCATCGTTCATCTACTGGCATTCTGCTGCTTCTAAAATATACCAAGTTCCTCTGAGACAAAGATAATGCTGATAGCAAAGATTTCTCAAAAGTTTTCTTAGCAAACCTCTTGGGGATCAGCAGAGTCTGAAATTATATATATATATTTAATAACTCTATATATAAACAAGATTCTGAAAACAAAAATGAAAGCAATACTACTACTTCTGTTGTAGTTGTTACATGTAGTGCAGGAAATATGTGTGACAATTATTATAAGACAATGGTGGGATTAGATATTAAATTATTTATTTAGCAAAGTCATTTTTTTTATGATATCATATTTTTCAAACTGTCAAACAAGAAATACTGTAAAGGTTGCCTAGGATTATGATATTATAAGCTCTCTAGGTACTCATATGGTTGGTTTGTTGGGTTTTATGGCATATCAACCTCTGTAGGTTATTTAACGCCAAATCCATTTTTATGCAAATAGTCAGTTCTATTTCAAACAATTCAGTTTAGCATGAGTACACAGTTTAATTGTCAAAAACATTTCTACTTCAAGCTATTCAGTTCTAATTCAGTTTAGTATAAGTAAAAAAATTTGTTTACACACAGTTAAATGTCAAAACAGTTCTATATTAAACAATTTAATTTAGTGTAAGTACAGTTTCAACATCAAAAACAATTCCATTTCAAACAATTTAGTTTAGCATAAGCACGCAGTTTAAATATAAGTACAGTTTAATTGTCAAAAAAATTTCTATTTCAAGCTATTCAGTTTAGTCAAACAGTTCTAATTCAAACAATTCATTTTAGCATAAGTATGCAGTTAGTTCTATTTAACCCATAGATAAGGCCCTATCAGGTTCTACCTTTCCAGGACAGAGTGGACCTGGGAGCAATGGCAATAAAGAGGTACTCTGCATTCCCCAAAGCTCCAGTATCACTGGAACCTCAGCATCAGATTGTTTAGTGTCATATCCAGGACACTGATTGGAGGGGGTTCCTACCCCTCTGCAGAGATGCAATTGGTGTATTCTACAGCCCCAGCTGACTGGGCAATACACATAGTTAATGTCAAAACAGTTTTATTTCAGATAATTCAGTTTAGCATAAGTACACAGTTTAGATGTCAAAACAGTTCTATTTTAAACAATTCAGTTTAGCATGAATACGCAGTTTAGATGCAAAAACAGTAAACTCAAACCACGGTTTAGCTCTATTTAACCCCTAGATAGGACCCTTATCGGGTACTACCACTCCGGGCCAGAGTGGACCTGGGAGCGATGGCAATAAAGGGGTACTCCACATTCCCCAAAGCTCCAACATTACTGGAATCTCACCATCAGATTGTTTAGTGTCATATCTAGGACAGGTTCTCATATTGAGGTGCAATAATGCATATGTGTGTATTTGCCATCACTTCTATATGAGCACGTATGCATATACATATATAGCTTATATATGTGTATATACATGTGGGGGCAAGCATATCTGTACAGATGTGTGTTGGCATAGGTAGCATATATGTATATATGTATGTAGATGTATGTGCATAAGTGTGTAGTAGTCTCAAAAGGATTGCTAAACAAGTTATGCAGGTTGGCAGATTTTAAAAGATGATAAAATAGAAAGAGAAGAATTTCTTGATGGGAATGAGAGTTAATTCTTTGATGTCCATCATAAACAGAAGTTTTCAGCACTAGTACAGTCAGGAGTCAATAGCCAAGGCTATAATTTTCTAGAGTACTTTTGATCTGGAAGGTTCATATAAAAGAGGGAAGTTCTTTTCGAGAATCAAGGGTCCCATATATTCAAGGAAGTAATCAGGAGATAAGCAGAGGAATGGCAAACTGACCAGTAATGGTTGGGTTTGCCCACCATCCTGTGTAGTTGATCACAAGAAGAACATAGTGGAGTTAGGATCCGTTTAACAAAATGGAATAAGAAACTGAACAACTCTTCAACTGCTATCCATATCACAATAGTGAGGAATCAGTATCCAAGTCCATACCATAAAGTGTCACAAGCCTTCTTCTGCCAGAATAAACTTGAAGAGTAAATAAAAAATGTCAAGTGTATTCCCAGAATTTATTTATTCTTCCTTTTTTTTCCTTTGTGAAGCTAACCCATGACTTGTGCAGTTTTGACCAAAACCTGGGGGCTAATAAGTCTCCTTTTTGAAATATTCACAACATGGAGGAAGAGACATTGGTTAGCCAATGAGACTAGGCAAGCTGTGACAAAAATACTGCCACGGGATAACATGCTTGCTTTTTTTTTCATATTTAATTAATCTATAAATAGAAAAAAATATTATACCAATTCTAATAAAACCTAATTTCAAATATTGAGAACATTGGAGAAAAACTACAGTAAGTACATATATATATATGTGCCAGTCTTCTATACAACCTAATACAGGCTTGTATCCAAATCCAGATGCAGATTCATGGTCTCATGAAACTTACAGATGCCACCCTTCCTTAGTAATAATCTATCAAGTTTGTCAATCTTTCGTTTTATGTTGGTAAAGTCAAAGCAGAAGCTACTCCCACTTGTTTGATTACAAAATATGTATTAAGGTACGTGTAAAAGTTCTCAGCATTCTTGGCATGAAAACTCTAATCAATTTTTCATCAGAAACTTTTGGCCACATCTAATTTTTTTTATCATCATGCAGGAAGTACACATTTGTTATCCTGTGACAATAATTTTTTTAGTACCAATGTAAGACTTGCAGTTCTCCTGACTCAGTATAATTATTTTCTACAAAAAGAGATTTATCTCTCTTCCCACAAAGGTTGAATATGATAAAAGTTAAGTTTAATGTGAGTACTTCCAGAAACTGTTCAGTTCTGTTGGTATTTCCCTTTTGGGGGCATGCCTCAGGTATCAGAGACTGACTCTGACTCTACCCCTTCAATTCTAATGAACAGGTGTGGTGAGAATACTTACCAATGGATAAAAAGTATACAATGGGCTACAGAATTATGCTGTAATAGCTTTGTTGATCCAAATGGTACCATTCTGAAAACACTATTTAACACAACTGTTCCAATATCAAAGAATAAAACCCAAAACTTTCAGGGCACACCAAATGGTTAATGGAATACATTATTAATAAAAGTTTGATTTTCGTCATATTTTTGCTGAACTTTCTTTAAGAGGGGTATGAATTTTATTTTTGGATAGACACTATTATTCGCTATAAACAATGAAAGCACTGAGAACTTTGCACACATCTTAATACATATTTCAAAATCAAGCATAGTTTACATTTGGCATATTGCCACAAGAATGAGGCATCTAGGGAGGATCAAACTCACTACTCAGTAGTAATTGACCTACGAGACCATTACACGACGAGGTGCCTTTAAATATATTTCATAATTCATTTAGTGAGAGTAGCTTCCCCTTATTCTGACATAAAACGAAAGAGTTTCCTTTGTTTTATAGTTTGTTTCTTAAATATCTTGTCTACCATTAAATCATAATTAATTAGTGCAGATCTTAGAATAACCACTCAAAATCCAATTATAGTTGGATTAAACGTTAAGTATCACTTTACAGTTAAAGTTTCGTTTTACAAGTCATAAGGAAGGACTATTCCCAAGAGAGTGAAACTCCAGGAAGACAAAAAGTGCTATTATTTACTGAGAAAGGGATGCAGCAGGCCAAAAATGAGATGAAGAGCAAGAGTGTGTTTTTTCTCTTATGGTTATTGTGCCGAGACCTGCCGATAAATGTAAACAGATCAGGTTACATGCCCGCCTTAGGACAATTATATCCGGGTATGGCCAGGAATGACTAAGCCCTTTTTCTTTCTAACGACCTTGACATCTCGTTACAGCTAAAAAAAAGGGATAAATTAAAATTAACAATATTTACAAAACACTTCGGCCAAATATAACTTGATAAAAATGGAACTAATAGTCGTCGCCAGCTTATAGCAGGTTAAAAAAATACTTAATTGCTACACTCATTTTTTATAAAAGAATTTCATATTCACGCAGCTGGAGCTGTGTGTCACAGCACTTTCGTCATATCAACAAGCCCTTTTTCAACGCTCGTTGGCTAGCTCTTGGCGAAGCTCATTTAAGGAGGAATCCTGCATTTTGTGCGGTTGCATTCACCTTACCTTCTGGCGTTGATCACACTTCTCGTGGTAGATCTGCCTTTCTCCCACCTACATAGGTATGCACAAAGGTCCTTTTAAGGACCAAAAGAGATCTCCTTCTGCGGGTCGGAGCATCTCTGGCAGCCTTAACTGGCTCGCCGAAATAGACGGCCCGGAGGCAAACACAAAGACGGATTCTAAGACCAGCTGGTCTTAACCCTCGCTCGGTTCCGATTGTCCGATAAGCTGTGCAGCGCTAATGGCACGGTCCAGCCTTTAGCTACCGCTTCGCTATCTGCGCAGCGCTAAGATAACGCCCATCTTAGCCTCGGCCTCCTGGCCTGTCCGCTCGTTTGTGCAGAGCTTTGTCACGGCTCAGCCTTAGCTCCCGTCCGATATGTCCGTACGGCTTTGACACGGCAAAGCCTTCGACTGTCCGTACTGCTTCGGCACGACAAAGCCTTAGCTAGCACCCGATATCGTCCGCACAGCTTTGACACGGCAAAGCTTTCGCTCCCGTCCGATACGTCCGCACGGCTTTGACACGGCAAAGCTCCAGCTCCCGTCCGCACGGCTTTTGGCGCGACCCAGCCATAGCCATAGCCATAGCCATCGCCTGTATGGCTTTGACATGGCAAAGCTTCTGCCTTCGTCTCGATACGTCCGCACGGCTAGGGGGCACAACAGAGCCCTAGCCTTTTCTCGACTCATTCACTCTATCTCGTCTGTACTAAGGCCTGGCAAACCTTAACCACGGTCTCCGACCTCTAACTTGGTCCGTGACGCTAAGACACGGCTCAGTCTTAGTCACTAGCTCCCCCGACACTACACAACCAAGCTGCCATAACCGAACTCGACCTCGACGCTCCTGCAAGGTACCACGCAGTCCACATAATGACTCGCTGTTACGGACTGTCCTACCACTGCAACACCTGGCTCACGTACGACCCGCTGTACGAGCCAGCAACCGGATCGACACACCCTCGGTTAACTCAACATACCGTCATAACCGGGAATATTGATCTACCAACTACAACCGACACCAGCTTCCTTCGACTACGACCATCCAGCTGCATTCTACGACTCGTCCGACCTCAGCCTTCAACTTCGATCATCCAGCTGTATTCTACGACTCGTCCGACCTCAGCCTTTGACTTCGATCATCCAGCTGTATTCTACGACTTGTCCGACCTCAGCTTTCGACTACGTCTATCCAGCTGCATTCTACGACCCAACCTACGCCAGCTACCCGCGACAAACATCAAGCTGCGCTCATCTACGTCTCAACTATAACAGCTATCATCGTTACCATTCTAGCTGAAGACCATATTCGACCATTACGGACTTAACACACGATTGTAAATACAACAAATAAATTGTCACCTGTTATAATTGTTACCTTGCCTTTGTTCCTTCATTGTGTTTTGGCTGTTCTCATTCACACATTTAACCATATAACTCATTTGCGGGGTCGACGTGCTTATTGGCTCCGCAACAAATTTTTCTTATGTGGATTGGTTATATAAACAATACAGCATTTATTTATTTACTTTTTTACGTCCTGCCAACACGAATAAATGTGTAGTAGCTAATCTAGAGAATATCAAGACAATTACAGTACTTTAAAATGTTCAGTTTTAAAGAATTTAGCTCAATAAAATGCAACAGTTGTACGAAATATGACCAAATAGTTAGAGATTTAATGGGAGACAAATTTAGAAATTAATTTCCTATACTAATGGTATATTATGTACATTTACAACAATGCACAAGATCAAGGATAGACTCAATTATTCACTAGATTGTTCCTTGTACAATTAATTTGTAATGTAATTATTTCGTTTCTCATTTTCTTCAAGTAAAAGATTTTAACTTAGTGTTTGTACCATTTCTTTTGCTCAATGATCAATATCTACCACAGAGTAGAAACCCCCCACATATTAAAGTCCCCACCTTCAAAAATAAAAAAGATCATTGTAATCTTAAGAAATGAACACTCAAAATTAATCCAAAACGTAAAAAAAGACATTATATTACCTGAAGGAGAGAAGAATCCAAGAAAATTTTTAAAGCAAACTTACAAAAAACAAGAATTTTTAAGACGCTAACATAAACGGTATTTTTTATTCCTTTAAAATTCTTTTTGTCTTCTTAACTGCATAGATTATTCTTTTTACACGTCAAGTTGATATTATTTACAATTCCACCAGAAAATATATTAAACAAAATCGCCAACTTTTATGACGCGATCGTGAAGAAAAGAGGAGGACCGATTTATGTAGAGAAACTATTAAAAACAGAACCCCCATTTTATAGTCGTTATTTTAATTGTTTCCGAAATTTTCCGACTGTAAACAAAATTGAGCATCTATATTCCTTTTCTATAAATATATAAGCACTTCAATAGAGAGGAAAAGCGGTTTGTTTTTGTACTTACAAATGACAGTCTTTCTGTGTATCTGTATGCTAAAGAAACAACACGTGCAAGCATAGATGTCCGAACACATGCCGGACCGTAGATTAATTTTTACCCCCTCTCTTAGACAACACAGGGAACTTTTTTAATTGAATAACAGACGAAATTCTCATTAATTTTCAATTAATTTATTTTTTCTAAATCTTAAATATTGAATATTATATTTTATTTAAAATTAAAAAAAAGTAAATATTTGAAATAAACATAAGAGGTTGGTGTAGGTAATGGAACAATTTCATAAAAGGCATTTTTATTTATTTATCACCGAAAACAACTTGATTTCCTTTATTCAATGAACGAATATTTATTTAAAGATTTTACTTTCGAAAATATTTTGTTTAGTGTTGTTTATTTTCTTTTGTAACAACTTATTAGTTTTATTATTCCAAGTCTTGTTTTTTCTCGAAAATACTCGCTTTTATATATCTGTTTTAGTGTTTTAAATTTCTATTTTGCACATTTTAGTATCTATGTTCATTGATGAATAAAGTAAGTTAAAACAAACAGTGAATGATGCTTTTGGAGGGAGGAGCGGTTGTATTTTCACTGGAATGAAGGAATTATTTTGTTTTTGGATGGTATCAGTAATATTTAGTTTTTTGTTTTGTTTTTTTAATTAAAAAGGACGTTTTTGATTGACATTTCTCCTGACCCCCACCCCTTCAGAGGGAATGACATATATACTAAAAGCTTTAGTAACCACAAAACCAAACTGTTGAAACAAGAATATAAAGTTTGTGGGTCCAGTCTTGACTAAAAATAGCATACTGAATACTTGCTTTATTTTTATTCGATTAGGTAACCTGTATGCAACGTGTAATGAATTGAGTCTTAAAGCATACCTCTTTGAATGCTCTATTAATTCATCGATTAATTATATGCATGGTCTTCGTTCATTAGATGGCATCAGTAATGTTTAGTTTATTCATTTTTTACTTTTGATTACATTATTACTGTTGTCAGAGCATATTTAGAAAAAATATCAAAACTAACACTCTGGAATTACTCTTCTGAAAGAAAGTTAATTAAAATTATCACAAATAAAAATCAAACATGTACATTAAAAATGTTTAATTCATCAAATATTGTGTATTTAGGCAGCAGTCTTTCTTATACAAATACAAATTTATACTAAAAAAATAAACAAATTAAAAAAGATATTATCTTAACAAGTATGATGCCTACTTTTTATTAGGTAATGATATATAACTGAAATATTTCATCAATCTATATTTTATCAGTAAAAATCTGGAATGTACTAAAGGGTATTCAAAGTTTGATGAATTGTTGTTAAATGTTTTTTGTTTTGTTTTGTTTTTTACTTAAAAAGAAACACTTTTGATTGTATTGTGTCACTTGTTTAATTGATTCGATGGAAAGAAACAAGGAACGTTTTCTGTAAACTTTTTTTATTTTAAAAGTAAAACGTGACTCAAATGCTAACAGCCCAGTCGACTAAGGCTGTAGAATACACCTACCGCATCTTTGCAGTGTCCTGGATATGACATTAAACCATCTGATGGCAAGGCTCCAGTCCTGGAGCTCTGGGGTATGTGGAGTACCCTTATAGGATAGACACTCTTTTATTTTTAGTTAAATTAGCTAAGAAAACGTAAATCAGAATATTCTAGAAAAAAAGGATCCAAACCTCACTTACTTAGAATATTTTTAAGCCAATCAGCAAACACATAGATTGGAACATTCTCGAAAAAACGGATCAAACAATTTGCCGAAAGATTTTTCATAGAACCAAAAAATAGGCGCCTCAATGAATAAGTAATTTCTACGATTCTCATAGGTTAGATTAGGTCACAAGTTGTGTTTACTCATGCGTCCGTACATTTGAACTTTAGCTGACCCGCAATAAAATCTACCCGCGTAAACTTAAAATATACCATTTCGATCCACTCAAAGAGTATAAGAACCCAGAATTTTTTAGTTCAAAGGGACACAGCACACAGAGGCGACACACAGGTAGTCCACAGACGACACACGTGGAAGAAAAATTCAGACGTACTCAAATACACTAACACGCCAACAGTGGGCTTAAATGACCTATAGATTAAGTGACTTATACATACCAGAACTCATACATACACAAGTACAAGTTTACCTCTCTCTTTCTCCCCCTTATTCCTGACTAGAAATATTCTTGTTTTTACATAGACACACACACACACACACACACACATTTATACATAGCAAAATAAAAAAGAATGAACATTACTACCTTTGTATTTTTTTATTTGTCCAGTTGTGATAAAGTAAAAAATTGTTTTTTTTTAACATTCTTGTTTTTGTCAGTTTTCTTTTGCCTATGTTTGTTTGTACAAATTGTTGTATATTGTGGAGCTGACACATCGAGTTGCATCTTAGAGAAATACTCTCTATTTGCCAATGTCTCCCACCAGACAAGGCTCGACATAAGGTCAATAGCCCGAAGACCAATTAAAGTAGGGATAAGGGGAGGGGAAGGTCGGGAACGAGCTGAGGCTCGAACCCTGCTGGTCTATGTTGCTCATCGGCTCACTTAGTGCAATGTGAGCCTGATGAGCCGAAGCTTGTCAAAAGGAGTCAATGATGTAGCTCGCCCACCCAGAGGTAGCCCAGCTGAAGCTGGGAGCCTTACAACCTCAAGTCTGCCATTGTTCCTTTTCGGAGCCTTGCTCTGAACCAAAGTCCAGAACAGGCTTGAAGAGTAAAGCGAACTTCTTAGAGAAATACTCATTCCTCCACACCCCTTCATTGTCATTGCTGCCAGGTCCACTCTGAGTCAGAGAGGTAGCACCTGATAAGGGTCATATCTATGAGTCAAATAAAACTGTTTGACATTTAAACTGAATGCAAACAAATGACTGATGTTTAATTGAATTGTTGCTGATACATAGCAATACTATGACCATTTAAATATGTAAAAATGAATGAGTAATATTGAATAGAATTAGTAGTGTTAAATAGTAATACTTGAGACTGTACCTAAATTGAATTATTGGTATAACATAGCAATGCTTGGAACCATTTGATTGTGTACAAATGAATGAATAGTGTTAAATAACAATACTTATAATCAGTCCACTGTATGAACAAATGATTACTATTGAATATTAGTTGTCTGAACTTTTGAGATGAAGTTTGATGATTTTATCATTAAATTTCCCTTCACTACAAGGGTTTTCTTCATCTTTATTGTTATTTCCACAACGTTTCAGCCAATATGTCTTCTGGCCTTCTTCAGGTGTTTGTCAAACTTGGGAACCTACATGGAATTTTGAACTACAGGTTGCTTGTTCTGATTCCATGAACCATAACCAGGTACAAGTGTTAAGTATTCCTGTATTGTTACTCGCCTGCTGTCAAGATTGAACCTGCAACCATTAGATGATTGTCTCTTTAGAAGCTTAGGGAACCAATGCTTATAATCATTACGCTATGTGTCCTGCTGGACAGTTTAGAGTGAATTTTTGGGACTTATAAACCTAATGTTCTTACTTGACTAGGATTACTTCTATTATGTATGATTTTTTTACCTATGCTCATATTCAGATCTTTTTTTTTTTTATCTAACCTTTTTAATAATTGGTTCCCATATTGTATTCTTTCTATTCTTTTCAACTCAGCAAGTCATTGTAGCCCACCATATGTGCTGATTCTTTAAGGTGCCTAATCCTCCAATGTTCAGCACTATCAATTATTTTAACATCATCCCATAAGGGCAGATGGTTTCCCTTTTCCTTCCATATATGGTCCTCCATACTCAACTTTTCAATCTCACCTATAGTTGTACGAGGTAAAAAAAAAATCTGAATATGAGCATAGGTAAAAAAATCATACATGGTATGAATGGTACTTGATGCCACCTTGCTTAACACTCAGCATTATAAGGTAAGGATCAAGGATAAAGTGGAGCAATCCAGGGAACATAGTAGCGCCATCCCCTATACCTTGGTGTAGTAGCAATTGAAAAGGGAGCCTTCGGGTCACCCTCGACTAAGGCCGCCAACTTATATGTTTATATGAGTTCAACTTATTTTTCCTTCTATTTCTTCAGCATTGGTATATCAATAGTTTGTCTTGGTTTGGTTGTGTTTTATGGCATATCAACTCTTATAGGTTATTTAATGCCAAATTCTGTTTACACATACACACACATGTATATGCATGATTTTTAAGTGAATAGTTTGTCAGTAACATTATTTTAAAATTTGTTTGTATACAGTTAAATGGTTTCAAGTATTGTTATCCAACACTAATAATTCTATTAAATATTAATCCTTGGTTTGTACACAATTACATGGTTTCAAGTATTGTTATCTAACACTAATAATTCCATTAAATACAAATCATTTATTTGCACATATTTAAATGGTTTCAATCAAAGCTATTCAACATTAGTAATTCTATTTATCAAGTATTGCTACCTACCTGTCTAGAGCTTCACCATCATATGCAGTTTAATGTCATACCCAGGACATGTATCAATGTATACACTAATTCTGATAGTGAATCTTGGTGAGTAGGGACACAACTAAATATCCTTTCTAGCACCAATAGCTGGTATTATTCCATTAACTGGTAAAAGTACATCCTTTATTCCAATATTGACTTTGATAAGGAACTTTCACAATTGTTTGTAATTTAGTTTGTTTAACATAATCTAAGATGATAGTCTTTCTTGTGTAGAAATATGTAGAAAATTACAGTCTGTGTAACTGGGAAATAGTCTATAAACAGAAGTTTACAAAATGCTGTCAAAAATTCACAAAAGTCATGGGAAGACTGATGAGAAATAATGTTTAAAGAGTAAACCTATGACCCTCACACATTTTCTGTTATCATCATCATCAAATCATGCTGATTGCATGGAATTATTTGATTCTCTCTCATCATCCATCTGTATTGGCCATCGCTCTTGGCAGGTCCTGTGTCAGCATAGAGTTGATCAATGAAGGTTTTTCCTGATCAGCCAATATTGGTGTGTCCATTTATAGGAGTCCACTGGGGAATGTTGCTCATGAGTTCATTCCTTATTCTTCAGCAGTGTCCAGCATGTCTTGTTTGTTTTACTTGGCTGGTTTGTGAGATGGAAGGTAAGTGGCCATACATTTACTGTTTTGTGGGATGCTGCTTCCAGAATTTGTTCAGAACACCTCATGTAGTTCCTATCTAGTTTTTTTTCTCTAAGTGTTTCGTTAAAGTCCAAGTGGTGTGACCATACAGTAGTACTGACAAGGCTACAGTTTGGAAGAATTCCTATTTTATTTTATCAGAGAGATCAGATTTCCATATGATCAATAACCTATCAATAGCAGTCCATGCCTTTCTTATGTGTATATTGACATGACTTTCTGTAGATGAGATATTGCTACTTATGTATGTAACACCAGTGTACTAATTTCAGAGACTTGCCATTTAATGTGGAGATGGATTTATCTTGTTCAAAATACAGAAACTCTGTAGTTTATGATATTTTCCTAGCTGACTTTTCAAAAAACTGGAATGAAAGATACAGAAAAAAATAGTCAAATCTAATGTCAAAATAGCAAGAAACTTCTCCACAAAGCACAGTATGAAATTTGACTATATTTACATACATTAATGAAAGGGTTAAGATCAGTGGCATGTATTCCTCAGAAGCAAGTTACATATGGCATATCCAATAAAAATTTGTACAAAATTTTAAATATCTTTATTTTTTGAGTTTAACTTATTACCTATTTCAGTTGGGTCACACAACATTTTAGAGAGACTCAGTGAATTTATACTTATTGCAATTAACTCTTGAAATGTGTTAGCAGAAATTTGGAAATCTGTACCTTGGATATGCAAAATTCATTCTCTTTTCACAATAAAATGATGTCACTCTTCTCAAGTTGTTAATCATTATGATAATCATTATCAGGTTTGTTATCAATGGGAAGGTCCCTGCTCTCTTGAAACTCACTTGAACCCCTTAACCACTCTCATGAATAAGATGTGAACTAACTCTTATGTGTAAATTCTTACATCATAAACCATTTTATTCATAACCCCCTTCCATTTATACTCATAACCTCCCCTATTTGTACTCATAACCACGCCCTATTTGTACTCATAACCTCACCCATTTGTACTTGTATCCCATCCCCACATATTTTCTTATGGGTATCTGTTTTTATGGATGCATCTACAATTAAGTGGGTCAATGTAAAATGTGGAAAGCAAGAAATAGATTATTGTCAATTTTTGACTAATGTTTCATTTATTGAAATTACATTTGCTCTTCATTACATCATTTTTCAATCATTAGTATACAGCATAGTTTCTCAATGCTATATTTGTGTATGGTAACACTGGGGAGGTGATAAGGAGAGAGAATGGAAGAGAGGTAACTTGTTAACTAGTGAAGGAAGCACTGTATCACCTACTGTCTGGGATGTAGTGATAAAGAAATAAATGACAAACAACAACGGTTAAAGACAAGAAAAAGGTGTATTGATAAATCTATAATGAAACAATTTATACAGTCAGAGAGTTTGTTTGGCAAAGGGTTCCATTTAGTTAGTGTTTAAGGTTATACAGTAGCAGAAGGAAGGAGAAGTTTGGTACTCAGAGCTTTGGTTTACTTGCTTCATGTTACTATGGTAGGAAGATTGGCCATGGCTTGTAATAGTTCCATAAATGGTTTGGTTGTGTGTTTGCTATGTGTGTCTGTGGTCTGTTGGAGTGTTTAGCTAACACAGCTATGAGAAGGCAACATTATGTGTTGCTAGATGATGGTCAAAGCTCAGAGGTGTGTGCTAACAAGCTGCTATGGAAAAAGAAAGAGAATAGGGAATTCCAGTGTATTTATATGCATATAAGGGACTGTTTATGGTACCTTATAATTGATAAAAAGGTATCATTTGACCTCCCTCACATTGTGTTTGTAGAGTAAATAGTTAGCCAGTGCTGTGTATGGATTGATATTCTCCTATTTTTTGATTGATGAAGAGTCATGAATCATTGAGATTTGATTTAGAATATCACATAAATAAGGAATAAACCTCCAGTGAGATTTAAACTCACACCCTATTTCCTCTTTTATCTAGAGCTGCAACATTACCAAAAAGACCATGAAGGCAATATGTTATAAATGTTCAAATCTAATGATATAACTTTTATTCTTTGTTTCCCTCAAATGCTGCCATCTTCTATGTTCACATATATTAACATTAGTATTAATAGTATCCTAAGTTTATTATTCAATGAAAAAATCAGTTGTAATATTTTCAGTGCTAAATAGATACACAATTTAAAAATCTGCTAAAAATCAATAAATATAACTTAACCCTTTCACAACCAAGTTTGTTTTTTGAGGGGGTTTTTTTTGTTTTAAAAGAATGCAGGAAACTGTCAGTCATGAGTTAACTGAGGAAGGGTGAATGAACTATAATTTATTTTAGGTTTTATTTTGCTCTACCAGCTGGTACTGAGCAGTTTTTGATTTTTGAAATAATGTTTTTAAGGGTTAAAATCAAGATGAAATTCGACTGGGACACTGGTATCTCAGTGGGAGTGAAACAGTTAATATATGGGTTTTCAAAGGTAATTTATGATATTGTTTGCTATTTGACTCTATTCTGGGTTATTCTATTCTTACCCCACGTTATCTTGCTGGTTTAACTTCTTGGATATAAAGGCTGTAAAAAAATTTTATGAAAGAAGATAGTAAAACATAAGAGACGAAATCTTTTATATTTTGCCTTAATTTCTGGGTTCAGCAACCATTCAGTGGGTGAGGAAATTCTTCCTGAATACAAATGAAATGGTTGAATCTCCCAGTCAAGGTGTTAAAATGTGTTAGCCATTCTTGGGTATATATGTCCAAATTTGGTATTTAAAGCGTTAACATGTAAGATGCTTTTGGAAAATATGTCTAAATCTGGTATTTTCAGTTGTAGTCATAAAGTTCATTGCATGGTGTCTCAATTGTGATTCTGACAAGTTCATTATTCTGTGTTTTTAGTTGTGGGTTGTTAGTAAAAGAGGCGGCTGCTACTAATGGAACGGTTAGCCAATGCATCATCTAGAGATGGATGCATGGCGCCTTCCACCATTAGAAAAAGAATGAGATTCTTTCTTTTGTCGGGACGGTTCCTTTTCTTTACGCATGCATCACCCCCTCTTCCTGTCAGGGGCTTCTGGGAGTTTCTGCATATTTTTAATAATTATTTTTAATTTAATTTAATCTTTTTTTTATTTTTCTATTCCCTACAAATAAAACCTTTGGCATTTATTCATAAAATACTAAATTTATTTACTTAAAAAAAATTATTGGAAATATTTTTGACATATGTACACCTCCTTATTTAATTTTCTGATTGTCTTAAAGATGCTATATTCTTGTTCATGGCAATGCAACAAAGGAAAGAAGAAAGGCTAACTTGACTCGGACAATAGATACTGTTTACCAGTAGGTAAACATAGGAGAAAAAAAATGATAACAAACATATAGTTTCAATAAAGGAGTATATTTTATAGGCATAAGTATACGAGATAGTTTTATGATATGAATTTTTGTCAATTCATCCTCTGTTAATCCTTATACTCTTATTCCCCCTGCAAAAATTTTATTCACTCCCACTATATGAACCATTTTGAGAAACGCTGTTTTACATCTTATCATTGTCTCAAAAATGGGATGGAACTTTTTGCTTATAATAAGTGTTTGTACCAATCTTAAATTGTGTTTCTATTACTTTTGGAAGGCCAAATGCTAATTATTAAAGAAAAGTTCAAAATTTACTCCCCAAAGATTTTGATGGTTATTACGTTAATAACTACAGTATTAGACAAAAACAAAAACAGATAGCTGGCATAACAAAGTTTATTAAGACAATTGATGAATTTTATGACAAGTTAGGACAGTTTATGATCACTTAATATTTGACAGGGTTTCAATACAGTTGTTTTTCTCTTGCAGCCACAACATTCTTTTTATGATTATTTCCACTTTTCTTTTAATCTTTGAAGAAAACATCACTTGATGAACAATGGTGATTCAATTTCTTTGCAATATCATGAAGTGATGATCCCCAATCATTGTAAGCTGCAATTTGACCCTTTTCAAACTCAGACAACTACTTACTTGAGAATTAAATTTTATTTATTGCGGTCTTTTTGTCCTCATCTTGGTAGTTTTAGTGTTGTTTCTTCTTTCACTATGTTTCGGCCCAAATTTTACCTCTGGCCTTCTTCAGGTGATTTACCGTGACCTCGGATAGGAATGCTGAGTCTTGTAACCGTATCCCCAGTAATTACTGCCTTCCATAGTTGTTGTCTATTGCACCACGTTTTTGACCAAGTAAACTTCTGGCCAGCTTGGGTAGGATTTGAAACCGTTATCTTCTGACAATGCTCACCTGGAAACAATTCCAATTAAAGACAATTACAAAATTATTCCAATTAAAGACAATTACAAAAATTCGGTACGGACCCAACTATGGAAGACCAGATAAGGAGAACAAATAATTGGATTTATAAGACCAAAAAATCCATCCTTGATCACCCTTCAGGGCCCGTGGCATAGTGTATAGAGGCATTGAGTCTCTACGGTTCCAGGTGAGTATTGTCAGAAGATAGCGGTTTCAAATCCTACCCAAGCCGGCCAAGCTGGGGATATGGTTACAAGACTCAGCATTCCTATCCGAGGTCGAGGTAAATCACCTGAAGAAGGCCAGAGGTAAAATTTGGGCCGAAACGTAGTGAAAGAAGAAACAACACAAAAACTACCAAGATAAGGACTAAGGTCCGCAATAAATAAAAATTAATTCTCAGATTAAGAAGCCTCATCTCAAAATGATTCCAATTAAAGCAACTACTTACTTGTCATTAGCAAAAAACTGATCACAAATTAGGATAACAAATTAAGAAATTTCCTATTTTTTTGTATTTCTGAGAATTTTCTTTTTAGAAAACTATGACTTTGCTACTACTCAGGGAACTTTGACAACAATAATCAAGGAAAATAACTATTTCTTATGTGTGTCTCACCCACTGAAGTTTCATTAAAATTTAAACAATATTAAAAGATGGTTCAATTTTTTTTACTGCATGTTTTTTTTATCCAATGCTATATATTTACAATGGATCAAAATATTAATCAGAGACTTGTGAGCTTTATTTTTTTTAATGAACTTATAGAAGTAATTGCTTGTCTTGTCTAATGAATACTTTGATCCAAAAGACTATCAATTTGAATCTAAAAAATAAATTTCTTTGTACACTGCAACTTTCAAATTATATCCATTGGCAGATAAAATGATGGAGATTTAATTTCCTTTGGATTTTTCAAGTAAACATCCATCTTATTTTCCAAAATGTTAAACATTGCAGTCACTAAAGTTTGGGATTGATCTGTTGACCTTGGTGTGCGAAAGATTGGATATTTATTATTTTCTGTATCACCCAAAATGGTGCAAATATCTTTAATGCTTTTTGGGGTAAGCATTTCTAATGATCTTTTGTAACGATTTGCAGAACTTCCCACACGGACTGCTTCAATTTCTTCCACTTCCAAAAATTGATAATTATTCACGTGGATGAAGTGGCTGTCTTTGACTGGATCTCTCTGGGTTGGAATGGTATGCAGGTAATACAGCCGTTTTGGTCCAATCTCTACAGACCACATGTTTTCTTGATCTTTTGTAGAAGCCATGTTGCAGCAAGAGCCAGAAGCAACACCTTTCTTATTATCTTCTAAAATTCGCACTGCTTGTGATGCACTTGATGCAGTGAGCAGACTTCTGTTACTAAACTGCTGAGGAACACATTCTGCAAAAGATCTAGCTGAATACAGGTAATTAAAAGCAAATGCCATTCCATGGTTGTTAAAACCAAAAGTACCTCCAGGAAGAAATCCTGGATAGCAATATGCAGTAATGTATTCTCTGCTTTCTTGAATAACTTTTTTTGTCACTGCTGTATCATCAATCTTACAAGAGACAATGTAAGTATATGTCTGCATTTGAGGAGTGTGGTCTTCATTGTGTGCCAATATTTTGAGGTCTGGCTGGTTGATAAACACAGCAGTGCAACCAACCACTTTATCTTCAAACTTTTTAGGATCATGTCCTAATATTATCATTTCATTAAGACAGTTGAGCAGGAAAAGTTTCTCGAAGGGAATCCCCGATCCATGTGACATACCCTGGATTTCTTCCACATACTGAGGGAACTCTTCTGAACAGGTTCTGAGAAAACCTTCAAATATGCCACGCCCTTCAGGACTATCATAATATGATAAAAGGGTTGTCTTCATGAGGGAAAAATTCGCACAAAAAGTATTGATTTGTTTGCTGAATTGATTTCCAATAGCATAACCAACTTCATAATGGGTTCCAGAAGTAAAGAATACTGGTAGTTGGGGTATCTGAACTTTTTCAAATTCATCTTGCGCAAAACTAGCATTTTCATTGGAAAATTTTACCTCCATTTTGTTTTTTGTTTTTCCCTGGAACTGAAGATTATATTCTGAAAAATAAAAGTATGACAGATTGAAACAAAGTTAAAACAATAAATCTAGTACATTTAATATTTAGTATTCTTAATATAGGCACTTTTATAATATTATTGTCCCTTCAGGAATGCAAGGTGTATACAATTTATAGTATTTATGTCTCTTATTAACAGTAGATATTGTTTTACATAACCCTGGTATTAACATAATTTATATATTTGATTTAATTTCTTCAAACAACTTAAAACTCTTTATTAAATAAAAAGAAAATGCAACTAATATTCCAAAAGAATATTATGAATATTTTTGGAAAAAAAATAATAGGATACATGGAATTTGTTAATGTCCTGTTGCCGCGACCTGCCGATAAACATAAACATATCAAGTTACACGCCTGCTTTAGGACAATTATATCCGAGTACGACTGGAATTGACTAAGCCCTTTTTCTTTCTAACGACCTTGACATCTCGTTATAGCTAAAAGAAAAGGATGAATTAAAATTAATAACATTTACAAAGCACTTCGGCCAAAAATAACCTGATAAGACTGGAACTAATAGTCGTCACCAGCCTATAGCAGGTTAGAAAAATACTTTATGGCTACACTCATTTTTTATCAAAGAATTTTATATTCACGCGGCTGGAGCTGTGTGTCACAGCACCTTTGTAATATCAGCAAGCCCTTTTCAACGCTTGTCGGCGAGCTCCTGGCGAGCGCCCCGGGGCCTGTTCTGGACTTCGGTCCGGAGCGTGGCCCTGGAAAAGGAACAATGGCAGACTTGGGGCCTTTAATTAGGCACCTACTTTTGACTAGGCTACCTTCGGGTGGGCGAGCTACATTTTTGTCTCCTTTGTCCCCCTTGTACGGCACTAGACCATGCGTCTAGTTTAAGCCGCAAACTGGCATATGTGCCCAGACCCACATTTGGGTTCATGAAACTGCTTGCCTCATCAGGCTCACATTGCACTAAGTGAGCCGATGAGCAGCACTGACAAGCAGGGTTCGAGTCTCGATTCGTTCCCGACCTCCCCTCCCCTTTATCCCCACTTTAATCGGCCTTCAGGCTTTTGACCTTGTGTCAAGTCGTGTCTGGTGGGAGGCAGCGACAAATACTCGGCGCACTCCTGGCGAAGCTCTTTAAGGAGGAATCCTGCATTCTGTGTGGTCGCATTCACCTTACCTTCCGGCGTTGATCCCACTTCTCGTGGTAGATCTGCTTTTCTTCCACCTACATAGGTATGCACAAAGGTCCTTTTTAGGACCATAAGAGGTCTCTGTCTGCGGGTCAGAGCATCTCTGGCGGTCAGTAATGACCAGTCGAAGTAGACGGCCAGGCGGCAAACACGAAGACGGATTCTAAGACCAACCGGTCTTAACTCTCACTCGGTTCCGATTGTCCGATAAGCTGCGCAGCGCTAATGGCACGGTCCAGCCTTTAGCTACTGCTTCGCTATCTGCGCAGCGCTAAGATAATGCCCATCTTAGCCTCGGCCTTCTGGCCTGTCCGCACGGCTTTGACCCGACAAAGCCTTCGTTCCCGTCCGATCGTCCGCACGGCTTTGACCCGACGAAGCCTTCGTTCCCGTCCGCTCGTCCGCACGGCTTTGACCCGACAAAGCCTTCGCTCCTGTCCGCACGGCTTTGACCCGACAAAGCCTTCGTTCCCGTCCGCTCGTCCGCACGGCTTTGACCCGACAAAGCCTTCGCTCCTGTCCGCTCGTCCGCACGGCTTTGACCCGACAAAGCCTTCGTTCCCGTCCGCTCGTCCGCACGGCTTTGACCCGACGAAGCCTTTGTTCCCGTCCGATCGTCTGCACGGCTTTGACCCGACAAAGCCTTCGCTCTTGTCCGCACATCCGCACAGCTTTGACCCGACAAAGCCTTCGCTCCTGTCCGCTCGTCCGCACAGCTTTGACACGGTAAAGCTTTTGCTCCCGTCCGATACGTCTGCACGGCTAGGGGGGCCCAGCAAGGCCCTAGCCTTTCCTCGACCTCAACGCTCTTGCAAGGTACAACGCAGTCCACCTAACGACTCGCTGTTACGGACTGTTCTACCACTGCAACACCTGACTCACGTACGACCTGCTGTACGAGCCAGCAACCGGATCGATACATCCTTGGTTAACCACAACATACCGTCATAACCGGGGATATCGATCTACCAACCTCGACCGACCTCAACTGCCCGCGACGACTGTCCAGCTGAACTCAACGACTCAACCGACCTCAGCTTACCAGCATCAAACATCCAGCTGTACCCAACGACTCGACCGACCTCAGATTACCAACATCCGACATCCAGCTGTATCTCTACGACTCGACCTATGCCAGCGACCCTCGTCGAACGCCCAGCTGCGAACATCTACAACGCTACTATACCAGCTAACGACATAACCCATCCTAACTGAAGACTACATACAACCGCCATGGACATTTACATATACGCTTGTAAATACGACAAAATAAATTGTCACTTGTAATTATTGTTATCTCACCTTTGTTCCTTCATATTGTTTTGGCTGTTCTCATTCACATAATTCATTTGCAGGGTCGACATACTTATCGGCTCCGCAACACTGTATATAACAAGATAAAAATAAAAAATATATTATGCTTAATATTAAGAAGAAATTTGTCAGTTACTCATTTTGGTCATTATGAAAGTGGAAAATTTATTATTCAAAGTTATAAGGCTAACAAGTCTATTAGTTTGGTTTAGTTTTATGGTATATCAACCATTGTTGGTTATTTAATGCCAAATCCTGTTTTTATATATGAATTAAATATATGATTTGTAAACACATTTTGTAGATACACACAGTTAAATGATCAAACTGTTCTATTTTAAACAATTCAATTTGGCATGTCATTTGTTAGCACTCAGTTTAAATGTCAAACAGTTCTATTTGACTCATAGATAAGACTCTTTCAGGTGCTACCACTCTGGGCCAGATTGGACCTGGGAGCAATGACAAGGAAGGGGTACTCCACATTCCCCGAATCTCTAGCATTACTGGAGCCTCACCATCAGATTGTTTAGTGGCATCTCCAGGATACTCATTGGGGAGGTCTTATCCCTCTGCAGAAATGCAGTCAGTGTATTCTACAACCCCAGCCAACTGGGCAATCAAACAGTTTTATTTGATCCATAGATAGGATCCTATCAGGTGCTACCACTCTGGGTCAGAGTGAACCTGGGAGCAGTGGCAATGAAGGGGTACTCCACATTCCCCAAAGCTCCAGCATTACTGGAGCCTCACCATCAGATTTTTTAGTGTCATATCCAAGACACTCATTGAGGGGTCTTATCCCTCTATTGTCAGTATATTCTATAGCTCCAGTTGAATGGAGTTTTACAAGTATATATTTAGATCTGTGAAACCTGATAGAGAAAACCAACTTAAAAGTCAATATTACTATGAGTTCTTGTACAATTTGAAGAAAAATGTAAACATATATATATATATCCTTTACAAGTTCCTATATAAGCAAATGCAAGATTATGGTACTTGGAGATCATAACAGTATTTTTTGACAGCACCCTCTTTATATAATTATTCATTTTAAGTCCAAGCCAAAGGGTTACGGATAATTTTGAAATCACTTTTTAGAGCTAAAGCAAATAACCCACAAATACAATGGCTCCAACCATCCTAACCATTGTGGTGGTAGCGGAGACTTCTGTAAACAACTGGACCATGTCAGTAATAGTAGGGCAGTTTCAGAGCAAGTATATTTTTATAGAGTGAGAATTGCTTGCCTCACACCTCCTAGTTTTGTGTTTTTCCTTCCCTTTTATTAATTTTCCAACCTATAAGGCTAGAAAGCCCAATCAGCTTGACTATGTACCAATAGCTGTGATGAGAGGAAGGAGAAAAGATGGATTCTTGCCTTTTGCAAGAGCGTTAGTGAAATACAAACAGCCTCATCTATTTCCAATAATAATCTATATGTCATCAACACCTGCAGCCTAACCAAAAATTAGCTCAATTTTCCACCAGTTTGATAGCATGTCATTTCTGTATATCACAAACATATTTTCCCACTTTGCAACTTCATAATGAACATTTACAATTCAAACTAAACCTGAACTTAAGCAGAAAATTATTAAATAAGTTCAATTATCATCAACCAACTGAATACTTAAATTTTATATTTGTAAAGGTCTGTGTACTACTTAGAAGATTTGCACAAGAAGTCACTAGTTGCAATAGGAAAGAATTTATCTAAATAATTACACACTCAGCTACACATTAATTATATTTATAACAGTGACAGTATTAGCAGCAACAGCATGAAGAAGAAGAAGAAGAGGTGGAGGAGGAGGAGGAGGAGGAGGAGGAGATCTGCTTGAACAATCCTTCTAGAAGATTTACACTACAAGAAAATCACTTGTTTTGATACAGCTACTGATTGATTTTAGCAGTAGCATCAAACACAATAATAATAATAATAGAATTTCATTAAAACCTAAAATATGAGGTGTATTTAAAAAGTATTGAAACGGAAATGGTATCTATGAAGACAAATGAACTCAGAATGAAACAAATTTTCTTCAAAACTATCCCTCTCTTTGGCATTCAACACACTTATTCCACTGAGTTTTTCATTCGCAACTCCAAAATTCCTTTTTTGATGTAGTGTAAAGTTGTGCTGTTATATATCTTTTAAGGTTATCCATGTCCACAGATTTTACCCTTGAAATGAATTTTCAGTTTAGATAACAAGAAAATAGTCTTATGAAGTTAGGTTTCATGAGTAAGGAAGATGATGTACTTGAACTAGTTTTATTTACAGAAAGTAAGAACTGGTTTGATTAAAAGAATGACTCTGTAGCTCTACTGACAGGGCTTTCAATATACCAACTGTATCCTCTGCAGAGGGATAAGATCTCTCCACCTCCAAAAAAAGGGGTGTTCTGGATATGACACTAAACTGCATCTGGTGGTAAGGTTTCAATTCTGGCAATTTGGGGAGTGTGGAGTACCCCTTCATTGCCATTACTCCCAGATCCATTCTGATCCAGAGTGTCAGTTCCTGTCCAGGTCTATTAAATGGGTTGAATAGATCTTTTTAAAAATTATTTGCATTTAATAGGAATATTATATATATAGCTGTAAATTATTTGTATTAAGGATAGATACTTGAAGCTATAATTATTTATTAAGGATTATTATTAGTTACTTGAAATGATATAACTGTATGCAAATAAATAACTATTATTGGATAGGAATAATTAATTGAAACCATAATCTAATTAGTACTAGATAAGAATGCTTTAAACCATACAACTGTGTGCAAATTATTTGTATTAGATAGGAGTACTTGATATCATATGACTGTGTCCAAAAATACTAAGAAACAACTATACAAAAAAGTTCATAAAACTGTATAATGAATGCAATTCCCTAACCTCTAGGCGTAAAATAACCCTGAACTGGTTGACATACAATTAAAATCAATCAAGCAATCAGTCTATAAATCAATGACCTGGTGAGCCACCCTAAGCATTTGGAAATAAATAAAACAAAACTACTCTTCAATTAGCATTTTATAGTTGTCTCTCTTAATGTTATAGACAAAAATAAACAAATAAATGTGGTGTTTTATCATAGATGGTTGGTTGGTTGGTTGGGTTTTTATGGCATATCAACCTTTGTAGGTTATTTAATGCCAAATCCATTTTTATGTAAATAATCAGTTCTATTTCAACCAACTCAGTTTAGCATGAGTACACAGTTTAATTGTCAAAAACATTTTCTATTTCAAACTATTCAGTTTATTCAAACAGTTCTAATTCAGCTAATTCAGTTTAACGTGAGTACGGATTTTGTTTACACAGTAAAATGTCAAAACAGTTGTATATATCACAATTCAGTTTAGTGTAAGTACAGTTTCAATGTCAAAAACAGTTCAATTTCAAACAATTCAGTTTAGCATAAGCATGCAGTTTAAATGTAAGTACAGTTTAATTGTCAAAAACATTTCAAGCTATTCAGTTTAGTCAAACCATTCAGTTTAGTATAAGTATGCCTTACCAGGTGCTACCTTTCCAGGCCGGAGTGGACCTGAGAGCGATGGCAATAAAGGGGTACTCTACATTGCCTAAAGCTCCAGCATTACTAGAACCTCAGCATCAGATTGTTTAGTGTCATATACAGGACACTTGTTGGGGGAGGGGGTTTACCCCTCTGCTGAGGTGCAGTCAGCATATTCTACAGCCCCAGCTGACTGGGTAATGTTTTATCATAGTAGACATCATATATATATATATATATATATATATCCCATTTGAACCATAAGGTTAGATCATAATTAAAATACTGTAAGATTTCATTGCAATATTGTTCAGTACACATTTTTTAAATAAACTCATATAGTGTGTTTGCATCCGTAATTATTTGTGTATAATATGTACTCACATATAACATGCACCCCTAAATTTGGGCAAAGAAATTCAGAAAAAAAAACTATCTTGAATATAATATGCACTGACTTTTTAAAATTTGTATCAGCTAAAGTTAACTTTTGTTCAACTTTTTAATTAGTTTGAAGAGACTAAAAATTTAAATTCATACGGTTTACTAAAGTTTTGAAACAAAAACTTTATGCTGTATTTAGAACAAACATGAAGATGTTCACTCAAAAATGCAGCAAGCTTGTAGCAAAAATAAGCTCATACTTGGAGAAAAAAATATAAACAAATATATATTCTAGTGACTATTTTTCTGTAGCAGCATAAAACAGAAGTGTTTGTTACACATTAGTTAGTCTGGATCATAGAAATAACTTACATTCAGTCATATTGTCCTGAATATGGTGTTGAATGTTGTCAGATGAAAAGTTAATGTTTAGTTCTTGTATATAATACACATTCATGATTTTCAGGCCTAAGAATGTGGAATAATTACAGTATTCAAAATTCCAATGATCTAACTTTTAAAAAATTCCTATTTGTCTATTTATTAATTTATTTTTTTAATATTGAATCTTTTGGTACAACGAACATAATATAACATAAATAAGGATATCATCAAATTGTAGCTGGCAGATGAATGCATCAACAGACAATGTTCATTGATGTCAACAGATACATAACTTCCTCAAAGACAGTCATAGTTAACATGCTTAAAGGAAATATCTCTTACACTTTGTAACATGGTATGATTAAAGGAAGAATACATGATCAACTAAGAACATATCACCAGGTGCTGATATGTATTTGGCCAGGGAACACACACACATACACACAAGACATGTCTGAAAAGTATTCAGCCTTTTAAGATTAACAAAAATAACATACCTTGAGAAATGGTGCTTTTTAAAAAAATATCATCAAATGTAATCCATAAAATAAGAATTAATTCACAGTAAGAATACAGCAGTAAAACTTCTTGAAACAGAAAGGAATATCTTGTATTTAAAATGAGAACACATTTTAATTTGTAAATTTTAAAATCTTGGTTTTCAACTATCCAGTTGAAAAACCCAGCCTACTTAATTTAAAGATAAAAAAATCCAGTCGACTTAATTTAAAGATAAAAACCCAGCCTACTTAATTTAAATATGAAGAATTCAAATAACAATCTGAGCAAGTTAGACAAGTGTGTTTAGGAGATTATATTTTTAGAGATAAGAAAAGATATGCACAAACATTGTAAGAACAAAAAACTGTAAGGCTTGTACAAAGGCTTGATTTTATTTTTTATTGAATTACTTCCATAGTATGCAGGGTACTTCAGGTGGTGTAATGGTTAGTAAGCTAGTGTTATATACCTTCACAAATGAGTTCAAGTCTCATTGGGTGCCCCATTCATTCTGCCTTGTGACACATTTA
>OY757912.1:83543130-83685630 GCA_963585895.1 Sepioteuthis lessoniana | reverse complement strand
GTTGGTATTTATTATTAAATGTTAATTATTACATTTAGTAATAGCATATTGTGGTAGTTATTGATATCTATTGTTGTTTTTTGTTTTTGTTGGCATTGATGTTATTCATATTTATTATAATGTTAACAGGCTTGACAATCAGTCGTAATTATAGTAATAGTAATATTAATTGTGATGATAATTTTAATATGGTATTATCTATAATACTTGGTATGATTTTATTTATAAAGTTAAGGATTTAAGGTTTTGTAATAATATGAATATTATGATAATGTGTATGATACAATTGTAATCTTGAGGATATATAAATTTATGTTGTATTTGTTTATAATTTTAGATAATGTCTTAACAGTAACTGGTATAATCTTTTTTTTTTAATGTGACCAATTATATTGAATAATATTAGAATGACAATTTTCTTAGGTTTTTTTGATAAAATAGTATTAATATACCATATAATATTTTATAATAGAATTTTATATTTATTAAGAGGTTATTAATTCCCATGTAAGTTGTTTATAGTAGATGATTTTCTCTGGATTAGGGAGATAGGGTGACCTGAATTTTGTGGGTTTTTCTTAATCTTTATTAGAAATTTCTCATTATTTCTTTCCCTGAAGATGCAGATCTAATTATTTTTAAAATATAGGGTCTTCTGAAATAAATATTATTTCAAAAAATGAGTAATTTGTAAAGGTTTTTCTTTTATATGGAATTATTTGCTCTGTAATTTATTTTATTATTATTTTACATTGAGCTCTCTTTTGGATTTCGAATTACATGGATATTGTAGATAGAAAATCTGAAAATAGAATCATTTCCACCATCAGCTAACTTGGCATTGGATAATATAAGGGTATACATACATATATATATATATATATATATATATATATTGTCATCCACAGAAAGACTGTTCTATTGTATCACAACTCTTCAGTGTGGCTAAATATGCAGGACACTTCAAGCTGGGACTGAAACCCACCTAACTTTACGCTTGACTTAGTATCTTACTGCTCAGTCATTCAGACAACCTACTTCAGCTTGGGAATTATAATGCATTATGTATTAGCCTTTGTTTGTTTACATTTTGTGTTACTGGATACCAGAGTGCTTAAATCATTAGAAGAGCTTTGTATTCACACCCATTTTTAGTCTGCTCTATTAGCTGGGGCTGTAGAATGAGGCTATTTGTTGACCATGGGTGGTGACCAAGAATGCTTGAGGACAGGATCCTGGTAGCTGAGCAGTCCTTGACCCAACTACCAAAGTGGACACATGACTTGCAACACTCCACTTAGGATTTTACTCAGCTAGATGAGCAGTCAGAGACCCAATCCAATCATTTAGCAGCTCATGTCAAGCCCTAGCACCTATATGATTGTCCTGACCGTATTCTTCAAATTGATCTTGTGAAAAACATGTGCCTTACTCTATTTTATCATAAAGGTGCTAGAAGATGGTGGATGAGTTAAAGGAAGGGAGTGAAAAAGGGGCAACTTACTGACCTGGAAGTTGTATTATTTCCTTGTACAAAATAAATGCAAGAACAATTCATGATTATTAGCAACATATTTTATTGCCTGAACAAACTTGAATACAATAATAAAACTGAGATACAAGAGGAGTTTATAAAGAGTTGTATGAAAGAATGTCCTTAGCATAGGTTGTAAAAGTCTTTTGTGTATATACATGAAGAGAAATAGAAGTTCTATATAAAGACTCACATATTTAAGAAATGTATTGTTCTATGGTGTTGCGTTCAAAGTAACATATGGTTTGTTTGGGCAAAACCCCTTTATTCTGGAGGACTAGAGCCTGGTTTGTTTGTAACACTATCTTAGTGTTACAAGTTGACTGGCGATATTAAATTAAATACTTAGGACTAATTAGATAATTTGTTGAAGATTAGATAAAGTCTTTTGTTAAGGTAGTGTAGCAAAAATATAATAATAATGTTCACCATGTTTGAAAGTGGGGTCACAGTGACAATGTTGCTTAGGAATGTTTAATGACAGGATGAAACGGTCGATCATGGCTTTGAGCTGAATTTTTGACTGACGGGTTAGAAAAAAACAAAATTCTATTTCATATTCTAATGTCAGCCACGTGCGAATGTATGGAAAATTACGGTTAAATGTCTGACATAAGGCTATTAACAATATTAAAATATTATCAGGTGGTTCACTAATCAAAGAAAGGCAAGGCGGAACTTTTCTCCTCCCCCTGCCTAAGACGTGTAATGCAGGGCTATAGTTTTTGATTGGCTGTCCGGTTAAACATGAGCCTTGCGGTGAGGTTTCTCTACCCCACCCCCAATGATTGCGCTCTGGGACCATTGGTCCAGCATTTCTATTGGCTGGCCAATCAGAGCCATGGATTCAGGGGTCTGAACCCCCATAAAAGAAGATCCTGAAAAGGGAATAGGGAGAAAAAAACTGGTTCAGCAGTGAGAGATTGAAAGCTGGTTCCACAGATGGAAGACTGGAGCCCTTGCCACCCTCTTTGCCACCACTGCCACTTAACCCAGAGTCCTCAATATGACCGTTACTAGCAACATTAGTTTGTTCAAAACGGACTCGGGGCTAGCTGTTATCGCCAGTCAACTTATCACCAAACTGAAAGTGCTTGTTGTTGTTGTTGTACATGATTCTTTTTTTATCATTGTATAATGAATAAATATTATTTAAAACTGATAACAAGTGTACCTGACATATTGAATTCGTTGACCAGCAATTCTTTTTCTTAGAGAAACAATTCCTCTAAAATATAAATTTATGTTGTAGAAAGCTACTTTTTTCACCTTCTTTTTTCTTTTCTTTTTGACTTAAGCAGTAGAAACCTATTTTCTTTGGTTTCTTTCTTTCATCTTCTTTTCTGCTTGTGCTAACTTCGAATACTCTACTGGAATTCTAAATGTAATACAAAATCCTTAAAATTCTTCTCATTTCTTTTCTTTTTTTTTTTTGGTTTTCAAGCCTTCTTTGAATTCCGTTCTGGAATTCTAAAAGAAACACTAAATCCTTCAAGAGGACTTAATTCTTGTTGCTCAGCTCCATTTGAGTTGAGAAGTAAAAAAAACACAGCCTAATTCTAAAGCCCTCTGTTTCCAACTGACTACAGTTGATTTCGGCGGGTAACACCAAGGCAAACAAAACTCCCCCTCCAGAGATTCCTGCCAATCAGATCGAAGCTCCTCTGCCACACACAGATTTTCACTGAACACAAAAGCTAACCAGCAGTAAAAGAAAGACATTATAAAATAAGCTCCAAATTGACCCAGAAATGTTGGCGCTCCATTCAATAAACCCATTTACCAATAAAATTCACATAGGGGTAATGACATTTTCAGCCATTTAGTGCTCACTAACAGAACTCTTTGGCAGATAAGGGAGGTAATCCTACAACTACAATGAAGAGTTTATAAATCATAACAAGATATTATAGCCGTTCTAGCAACAATACCTAAAATCTCTGTTTAGAGAAAACACTCAGTCACCCGTGACATCAGACAACAAAACATTGTACATACGTCATGAGAAAACTTCTGTTACTTTCATCCTAACTATTTTTCGGAAGGAATTAATTCTGCTGGCTTTTTGGAAACAAAAATTATTACCACAGGATGAAACATATTATATTTAAAAGTTCCACTTCAAAGTATAATGAAGTATTTCATTATTACTTATATCTAATAAAGGAACTTCCTGTGTACAGAAACATTTCACTTGGCCCACCAGTGTGGTACTAGTCAACGTTATATAAACAGCAAGCAGCAACCGAAAATCAAATTGGCGGCAGGCTTTCCCTGAGCCCAGAGGAGAGATATCTGTTTCCTCTCCCAGCAGCATGGGGTCTGTATCCTCACCAACAAACCAAGCTGCGTCTTTACCACCAGCTGAAGCAGAAGACGTGGAATCCAACCAATCATAGCTGCAGACCCAGCACAGCCAACCAGACTAATCACTGCTGTACTTCCCATTCAAACAGCTCTTCTCAGAGCTAACCTCAAAATGTTTCCCATGTAACAGCTCTTCTAAGAGCTAACTTCAGAGAGTCTTCTGAGATCACTTTTGGTCACCTCACTACACTTTCCTGGCAGATACCATGCAACAATGATGACACCAACTGCAGATCAGCACCAGCTTCACCCAGTGCAACCAAGCACCAGTATCTGAATCACCTAGTCCAGGAGTGACTCACTGCTTGGATTAGCATCAACACTTGAGGCCACATTGACACACACCTAGTTAACCAAGAATTGAACAAACTGGGACATCAATCACACAACCTCTGCAACCAGTATCTGCAGCATTCAGTCTACGAGCAACCACACTGCTCAGACTAGCACCATCACTTCAAGGGGTCACATTGACACACCCAGTTAACTAAAGTACTGCATAAACTGGGACATTGATCATCCAGCCTCTGCAACCAATGCATCCACACCATCAACTGTCTCCAGCAACTTCTACAACCTGACCATACAGCTACACCAACAATCCGCACCAAGCACCAAGACCATCCTCACCTTCTAAACACATTGTCACCACAAACTAATAGACGACAGAGTCTAAGACCTTCAACAATGCAAACTTTCAACACCCAACAGAGACTACACCGTGATACAACCACCACAATTCTACACATACTTCTTTCATGTACGATTTGCTTAATAAAACCTGAATTTAAATTTATCCACTTATCTCTGTCATATATACCAGTCCCACGACAAAGATTTGACTTAAAGTGTAATATAAGTAACATGATTTTCTTGTGAATACAGTATTATATCCCTTCCATCTGAATCCCTTTCCTCATAACTAGATCTTTGATGCTTAGAGGTGATGGATTACATTTTGTCAATTTTATTTTATCAGAAATAGAAGAAAATTTCTCTTACTCACCTGTCAACAAACCTGCATGTATTACCAAGATAGATATAAATGCAACATTTCAAACTTATAACAACCAGAATCAAACCATATTTCATCTTATTACTGTTATAAATGCTTGTGACCTCAGTGAGACCTTGTAGAAACTTATAGGTTACATAGACACTGTCTGGTCCAAATGTTGTGTTACCCTTGTTAAACTTTATCTGACCAGTAAAAAAAAAAATTAATTCACTATTATATCTATAACATGCAGTTTGTTAATTACAACCAATCTTGAACACAATTTTCCATGACATAGAAATCAAGCCATAGTATTTCACAGCATGTTTTGCCTGAGGATGAATTAAACTTTATTAATTAATTGGCTCATTCGTGGTCATTGCTGATATTATACGATAAATTTCAAGCCTATTTGAAGGTTTGGTAGATAAGTCATGTAAATTTCTTCAAGGTAAGTTTTTCCAGAAAAAGCTTTGATTTATCAACAAGGATACATAATAATGTATAAGTTATTGCAATAGTATAAAAAAAGATGAAATTAGAATTAAAAAGTGAAATAAAATAAGTAAAATGATCAAAATAAAAATAAAGAATATAAATTTACATTTTTCCCATCATGTAAGTGATTTTGGTCACCTGACCCTTGGGTTCCAAACTTTCAGTCAAGGGCCATATACCCTCCCTTTGTTTTTCATGCTTTTTCTTCTTACTGCTTGAGGAAGGACACTTTTCCCAGAAGCTCCTAGAACCTGGAGATATTGAGGTAGTAAATACATACCTCAACTCAATACGTTGTCTTGGCCTGGCAATTGTACCTGAATTAACCTAATCCTTCCCACAAAGAAACTGAACTGTAAATACAGCAAGGACTTTCTTCAAAGGAATATAAAATAAAACTGATATGTAAAAAGAAACAGTGTGTTAGCCTCTTTATTTTGTGAATTGTTTTCATTTTACCAACATGTGGAACATATTTATGCAATACATACACTCCAAACCCATATTGTTTACAATTTTAGGTTTAGACCAATTAAGCAACTGATAAAGAACAGTTACAAAATTCAAAGCTACTAACTGAATACCAGTCCTATGAACAGAGAAAATGAAGTTGTAATAAATTTTTTTTCAATTATTTTTACTTAGAAGCTGACTTTCAGACTTAGGCTGTGTTAACATTCATAGTGTTCAATCAAAAATTTCTTATAAGGAACTGATATATTTGATTGACTAAATCAGTAAAAATTACTTATCATTTTTAGATAAAAGTAAAAATGAATCTATAGCCAAATATATCAATGAATGTTCAAAAATTATATTTTCCCTTTTGTTCTGATAATATTGTGATAATTCTGTCTTATTGTTAAGTTACAGTTTGTAAGATTACATCCCTTGTTTATTGTTCACTTCTACTATTTGGTGCGAGATGACACAAAAGATCATTACCTCTTGTATCTACCAAAATAGCTCTGCTAAGGTTAACTGGAAATCATGGTCAAGGTACTATATAAGGAAAAAGCAAAAAAATCAAATCTCTTTTCACCAATATCACTCCAAGGGTCTGATGATTTGATGACTGGTCAGGTTCCTGGCCTCAATAGACACAAGGAGGTAGGAATTCATAAAACACTCATACACACTAGTGGACTTTCATCAAAGGACTTTTTCTTCTTTTTATTTATATATATATATATATATATATATATATATATATATATATATATATATATATATACATTTCCCTCTAGTTTTCCATATGTGTAATAAAGAACTTTACAAAAGAACTTTTTCCCTTTCATAGCATTCTCATATATTTGTTCTCTCTTTTTGGTTGTCTATATTTCTACCAATAAATTCTATTTAGTTTTTCAATAGTGTTCACTATATTTATTATTCAAAATTGTCAGAGCAGCAGCTCTGCAACAGCATAAGAATTTCTTTTTAGATTAATAGACTCAAGAAAGGTATGAATCTATTTCTTCCACCTTAAGCTATGGGTGAATGGTGAGACTGCTGGGTTCTGCCTTGGTTAGGCAACCATTCTAGATGAAAAACTGTGAATTCAAACTAGTTGTACTCTGCTTAAAAATAGACCTTTTGTAATATTCTGCTGATAGCAAAGGGTTTGGCAAATACATACAATTATTTCTTTTTATGCTTTTACAACTATGACTTCATTATAAGAGTTACCTACCCTAAAAATTGCTTATATATGACAAAAAAAATCAAATTAAAAATGAATAACATTGCATAATTATTTATTAAAACTTGCTTTAAAAATCCTTATGCAAATGACATATCACCATTACTCGAGTAAATGTTGTTTGTTAGTAAATATGATAGACATATAAATAGAATAGAAGTATAATTGATATTAAAATGTTGCCTGGTTTGTTTTCAATGATAGAAGGTGGTATTGGGATAACTTTCTATTCCCTAATTAAATATGGGCAACAATTTGCTGGCCTCGTGACCACTAAAAGAAAAGAGTAGCTCTATTTAAACTGGTGGAAAGAGGTTTACTGCCTCTATAGAAATACACACTATAAAAATATAAGTAAAGAGATATTTTTTTCCATCCTCAAATTTATGACAGAACGTATGTCATATATTTTTATACTTCATTTAGCATGTTTTCATTTTTTATAAAATGAAATTCCATTTTGTTTTTCCAACTTTTTATCCAGTCATTTTATTACATTCCCTTTCAGACTAAAACATTTTGGAAAGATATGAATTTTCTAATCCCCCAGCTATAGGGTTAAATAGTATCACTACTATCCTACAAGGATGCTTTGTATTAAATAACCCATGGAAGGGTGATAAGCTATCAAGGAAAGAAACTAAAGAAACCAAACTAACTTCTTATCGCTATCTATGTTTTCTTTATGGATAAATGTTCAGGACAAGTTTCTATTATGGTAGCAGGATATTTATATCAAGGCCACTCAATAGTAGGGATGTACACAGAGATTTACATTATGCAAATCTATAACAGAAGCACATAGATATTTCTTGAATTATTTGAAACAGTTTCCTTAACAGTTTTAACCAAATTTTGCCCAGTCGGCTAATACACCGACTGCACATCTGCAAAAGGGCACCCTCTACACACCCCAATGAGTGTCCTGGATATGACACTAAACTATCTGATGGTAAGGTTCCAGTGATGCTGGAGCTTTTGGTAATGTGGAGCACCCCTTCATTGTCATTGCTTCCAGGTCCACTCTGGCCCAGAATGGTAACACTTGATAGGACCATATCTATGTGTTAAATAGAACTAACTGTATACTTATGCTAAACTGAATTGTTTGAATTAGAACTGTTTGACTAAACTGAATAGCTTGAAATAGAAATGTTTTTGACTCTTAAACTGTACTTACATTTAAACTGCGTGATTATGCTAAACTGAATTGTTTAAAATGGAACTGTTTTTGACATTGAAACTGTACTTACACTAAACTGAACTGTTTAATATAGAACTGTTTTGAAATTTAACTGTGTGTAAAGAAAATTTGTACTTATACTAAACTGAATTAGAAGTGTTTGACTAAACTGAATAGCTTGAAATAGAAACGTTTTTTGAAAATTAAACTGTGTACTCATGCTAAACTGATTTGTTTGAAATAGAACTGATTATTTGTATAAAAATGGATTTGGCATTAAATAACCTACAAAGGTTGATATGTCATAAAACCCAAACAACCAACCAACTAATTTAACCAAATTACAAAATGTGGCATATAACTGTGGATGAATTGCCCAAAACATTGTAACCAAAACAGCAAAAACGAGGAAGTTTGTATTTACTCAACTCCACTGCCATGGGAAGGATGTGACACAAGGTCAGTTTTTAAGCAGAGTGTTGCTGGTTCGAATTCAGGTTTTTCTTTTTTCAAGACCAGTAACCTTGGCAGTGCTAAAGAGCCTCATCTGCCCTACTGTGTACTTAAAGCTGGAAGGTGAACAGATTAATTCATGTCTCTCCCAAAAGCATTAACATAAAGAGAAACACAAACATCTTCATCCAAGATTTAAACTTGGCCCTCTGAGTTCATTTCCTGTCATGATGACTATTATGCACACTTCCAAAAATGAAAAAGTGGCATCTAATAATTTACAAGGGAATTTCTTCTGACTTCCCTATTTGATAGCTTGAAAACAGATTTTGGCTTGTAAAAAGTGATGAATTACTGTTAGTTTTAATGTGACACTATATACAAGACTAACTGTATGTGTGTGCATGTGTGTATGTGTGTGTGCAAGTGTATGCGTGTGTTTATGGATTAACCATCGGTTTGTAGTGTGTGTATGTATATAGCATAGCAGCAGAATCACAACACCATGAGGAAAGCCGTCTAATTTATGGACCTTTTGAGTCTGCCCTTTTCGACCAAGGGTTCCCAGTTGAACATGAATTAGATGCACATAATCTGCTACTTACAGGAACACCTTTATATCGCCTCTAACTTTTGCTATGTCTACAGCAACACGTAATATCACTCAAACATCCAGCTACCTCATTCCTGGGCACTCTGGAGACTTTCATGCCTCTCTTCTACAGCAACCAGGACCACACATTTATGGGTGACTACATCATTCCTGTCCTTAAACAGCAAACGGGACTTTTGCTATGTCTATAGTGATGCAAATTCTGCTCAGACATTCAGCATTGCCTTGACTGTAGCAACACACATTCTACTCAGGCATTTATCTGCTATAATTCCTTCTCAACTCAATAACTATTTCCTTCCTCCCTTCCTACGAGACTTGCAGCATAAAGGTACTCTTTATTCTGGCTGCCTTTAAACCTTCTTGAAAACCTTACGGCATCTTCATTCTTCCCCTTTATTTCCAACAACATAGCAAGGAACTAACATAACAACTCTTCCTCGCTAAATTTGCATGGGAATCACTAATTCAGCCCTACTAGTATAAAACACAGATGCAGAAAAGATGGGGGTGCAGAGAATGAAGAACAGGGTCAGTTGGTCACTAGAAGGGAGTCAGAGAGGGAGAGAGAGACAGGAATCATACAGGGGGAAGAAGTCAGTCTTTACTAGATGCAGAGGGTATACAACCATAGCACAGACAGTGGGGACCACTAAGACAGAGATGGGCCGAAAAGAATACAGATACAGAAGAGATAGGAGTTAGGACCAGAAAATGGAGAACAGTAACAGACTGACATGTAGATAGGTTGAGAAGATTTTAGTTAAGGGATTTTGTTGAAAAAGGTAACACAAGCTTCTTTCTCTCCAAAAACATTCAACCTTTTGTGTTCTTCCGCTTTATAGTGTCATGTGGTCTACCACTGAGAGGAGAGAAATAAGAAATTTCCCCTACCCCTCCATGTTTGAATTAACAGGCCGCCAAAGACTGACTGTTAAAAGAAGAATAAGGAATGTAGGTCAGTTCCTCGCGGCCAAAGTAACAAATCCAGGTCAGAATGAAAGCCAACAGATGTTTGCATTCTGTGACCGGATGGATAAAGAAGGGGAACATTGAGGATAGATGCAGTAGTCCGAGTGAATTGTCTGACAGGGTGAAGGAAGAAGAAAGAGGCTAAATGATTGGCCAGAACCCTAAAAACGGAAGTAGCACCCTTTTCATCAGCAGAAAAAGGAAAAAAAAGAATTCAGTTTAGTGGACGGAGGTTGCCATGAATGGATGGGCGAATCTCATGCCAAACTCCGGGCGAAGAAGCAGAACCAGGTTTCAGGACAGCAGTTGGAGTGACCGGATATATTGAAACTGCCGCCGAAATTCCGGGGTAAAAGCGGAAAGAATCTTGGACAAGAAGATGACAGACGCCTTCAAGCCAAGCTATATAAGATCCGCTAGCCTGTAAAAGAGAAAATACTCTCAGAAGGAACCTGTCAAAAAACTAAGTAAACCTTATGACTGTCTCCACCCTTCCTAAGTACTGCAATTACATACTCTCTCTGTCTCAGTTTAAAGAAGGAAGAAATAAAAGAATAAGGAAGAAAGACATTTGTTTTTGATATTATCTGCTGATAATATAGCCGACATGTTAAATACATGTGTCCGCATGTATTAAAAACCTTGTTATATTTTATATCTCTCCTCATGTCGAAATTTATTCATTGTGTTGTCTGCCTATCAAGTTGTCTTTTGCATCTTCCTTTTCAGCTTCATTCACCTCAATTTATTCTCGCTAAATATCCTATTCACCTTTAAAAATATTACACAGGAAATTGGAATTGTCGACTACGACAAATAATAATATTACATCTAAACCTAGAGGCCTATATCTTCCATTATCCTAGGGGATAGGAAGAGGTAGTGGCCTGGTGGGTGTGTGTGTAACGTGAAAAATGGAAACCCCTTGCCTGCGGCGGTCAGTCTAGCCCAAATTAACCCCCACATTATCTGCTAGTTCCCATATGCCCAAGAAAAGACTCTTAACTAGGACTTATTCTATGAGGGATCAAGTGCCAGACTGCCCTGACTTCACACATGCGAAAAATAAACTCTCGTCCTAGGATAAATGTTTAATGCCACGTCACAATAGTGATTGGTATATTGTCACATTAAGTTAACTGAAAATTATTTAAAAATATAGTGGTTATGTTATTTATAACTTATACTACACATATAATTCATAGAAAATTAAATTTCTTTCAGCAAGAAATCCAAGAGACAATTCTTATAACATATAGGATTTACACTCCTATATTTTAAAATTGTTGTGATGCCACTTGTTCCCGAAACAAAGATGGCGGATGGCGGTAAGCTAGTTAGTCTCGGGAACCTATTAGTCAGGCAAGTCATATGGTTTGTTCTCACAACTACGTCTGCAACTTTGATTTTGTCCGATTTTGGAGCCAATTGCATGACAAAGATTGCCTATATATACTTTCGTCTTTCAAGAACTCATTCTTTCCATTTCAACTCACAGAGACAACATGATCTCTTACACTGCGACTAACAGAGACAACTCATTCTTTCCATTTTGACTTCCAGAGACAACACACTATCTCTCTTACATTTGACTTCCAGCAGTCAACCCCACGAAAATGTATACTCTCTGCAACTATTTTCTTCCTTGTTCTACCTTTACAGTTAGACTTACTCCAGCCTCGAAAACAACCACAGAAATTTCATCAGACCACTGAAAGAAACAAACAACCAACATGGGAGAAGACACGTTCCTTCTAACATATATAATTGAAATTCTGTAGAAATACTTAGTCGACATGCATTTTATAATCTACAAGACACTTTTATTATTTAGTCTTTTTGTTTATAGTATTCGTGTTAGTCACACACACACACACACACACAGAGGAATATTTGACAGCAGTAGAACACTTGTAATGTTTTGAAATATTTCATGTAATGTACTTGTTGATATATGAATTTAACTTTGTTTGTACTGCTTTGTTTTAAATGTATTTTGTCTGCATCATTTCACATCTTTACTTCATTTGCCTTTTCAATAATGAAACCAACATTAAATGGTGGGGGAACTAAACAGTAAATCAACAACTAACATGTTACCCTACAAACATATTAATTTTATTAATGTGAAACCAAAACAGGAATGAAGATACAAAAAGGAACTTATGTATATATAAAGATGTGTATGCAAGATAAATGAAACATGATCAATTTACCTATTTGGCGATCTTCCTTTGGTTATTGTGGTCATGACCAGTTATTTATAGACATGTCTGTAATTCATAAAAGCTTTTATCCTTGTGTCTTATGAACAAAATATTTTGGATCTGTCCAACATTTGCCTATGTGCTCATGACATAAAGAACCAGGTAACCAAATAGGACATCTCAGATGGCAGAAATCAATGTCTTCACCTTACTATATTCTAAGAGAAAGAGAAATATCTTCATGTCTTTCTTCTTGTCACTAATGCCACCTTCTAATGATTATTGGAAAGATTTCTCTTGCAGGTAAGGGTAGATAATCTAAAAATATATTTAATAGTTGTCATTTAAAATAAGCCTGGAGTGACATAACAGTTACTATCTTAGGAAATGAACTTGACAAGCTAAGTTCCAATCTTGGACAAGGGTGTTTGCATTTTACTTTCAGATTGGGAAAGGTATAAATACCTCTCTTCTTCTTCAGCCATGGGTAAACAGAAGAGCAAACGGGGCTGTTTAATTAGGCAACTGGTCTGGGAGAGGAAAAAAATCTGAACTCAAAATCAGGTGGTATGAGGCGAGCAACTACTTGCTAAAAAATGTAGGACATTTACTTTACATTTAAGCTTAGCTGGCAATCTAAGCATAGGCAGAAAAATGAGTATAATCTGCCTCCATAGACTGAATAAAGGGTTCAGTTTGAAATTCCCAAGTTTTGATGGTAAATACCTAAAGAAGGTTGAAGGATACAATAACCAGAATGTTCTAACAGCGGATCGGAATCACAAAGTTTTTTTTTGCTTAGTATATAGAAGACTTACCTCTATTCAAGCAATTGGTTAGTTTTCAAAAATTTTGATATTCTATGTTTTTTTAATGCTATACATACTGAGATGAGTCCTTGTGGCACTGTGGCTAACGTGTGGGACTGTGACATCGTGATAAGCAATTCTGAACTCAAGTCACACTATTACAATCACTTTTAGACTAATACCTTAGGGAAAAGTATGAATCCCCTTTTCTTTCAGCTACGGGTTAAATATTGCCATTACTGGCCTTCTACAAGGAAGGTTTTAGCATTAAATAACCCCCAAAGGTTAATATGCCATTAAATAAAAAAAAAACCTAATTAAACTATAAGTACTATGTCAAAACAATCTTTAACGTTCTGATATGCATATCTATATAATAATAATAATATAAATAAAGACATGGGAAAGATAACTGGTATACATGTGTGTTGAAACGTCTGAGATTGTATTTATATCATAAACAGGACTCTTCTAGAATCATGAAATTAATATTTTCCAAACTAACAAATTGCCTAAGTAGGGAAAGGTCTTCTGAATGCAAAGCAACAAAAATTAGTCATCAAAAAAATATTTTTCTAATTTTTCTGAAAGGACTCAAATGAGTCTAATGTGCCTGTCATAACAATTATCAAGATAAAGACACTAGTCTAAATTTTTTTATTTTTTTGTTCAGTGTATAATAAAATTTCTGTGTTCTTTCACACCAATCTAGCCTACATGGGTAAGGTTTGGAATGAAATCAGATGGTATGGGAAAAAAGACAGTGTAGAAAGATGAATAATTGTCTCTCTTAGATTTGGAGGCATGTCCTTTGGACATTTCATGGTCACATAAGGATCCTAGAATCTATCTCAGTCTCTTTTATCTCCATTCTTTGAATGATAAAGATATTCTTTTTGTGTCTTTGTTCTTTAAACAGTTAAGACATACCTTTTTATCACCATTCATTGAACAGCAGAGATTTTCTCTCACCACCCAGCAATGGACATTATGTTTTGCCTCTGCGTTGAAATGTTAAGCCTACATGGCTACGAGCACCAAAAGACTAAGTAAGGCTTTTTACCATTTTTGTACCCTTTCATATACTTCATGTTCATTGAATAATATGTGCAAATTTTATCTGTTAGGATACATTTGTGCATTTTTTCAATGATTCTTATATGTATGTTATATATGTATTAGATATTCCTATATGTGTAATGAGCTTGTCTTTCCTTCCATTCATTAAATGTTAGTCTATCATTGGACATATTAATCCTAATATTCGACTTTGGTGAGTGGGGACTTGGCTAAATTTCCTCTTTAGCACCAACCAACCCAATAACAGCATAGAAAATTAAATTGACATATCTCATTATAGAAATAGCTTCTTCAGAATGAATTCATTATTCCGCAAAAATGAAATCAGCGCCTGACTATAGAAAGAAGCATGCCACCTTCTTTCTTTTTGTATACTGAAGTTATATGTTGAAGAAGAATAGGTATCACCAAAAACTGTTGGAGAGCTGTTGGATAAATAAAATGTCCTGTACAGAAAACTGAGTTGGCATAAATATAGGCCCCATGTACTGGAGAGAGAGATTGACTCATAAACTGGCAGAAAAAGCAGTGAGATGCATGCCACTCAAATGAGTGAACTCAGGGGTATGGTATATAACAAGCTTTTGTGCTACTGAATTCTGACTTCTGAAGCCAAGAATGTGGGATTGCCTCTATGCAAGGGGTCTTCTATTTAAATACCTTTCATCTACAGGTTCCGTTGTGCATTATTTTTAATCTTTCCAGCAAACAAACGCACAACTCACTATCTTGTTTGGCTTCTGAGAGAAAGCCATGACTTAATGACTTTACTTTGTATTTCAAAAGCTTCTTTTTTTTCCTGCCATATCAGTGTGGGTTACAGTATACTAACTTACAGAGAAGTAAGAGCCCCCTCCTCCTAATAAAAGATGCATGCTGGGTACAACACTAAACTGCATCTGATGGTGAGGCTCCAGTTCTGAGAAGTGTGTAGTCACTCTTTCATTGTCATTACTACCAGGTCCTCTCTGTCCAAAAGTAGTAGTACCTGTTAGGGTCCCATTTATGGGTTGAATAAATTTTTCGAAAATTATTATCATTAGCTTGAAATAATTGAAATCATATAACTTTGGGCAAATTATTTGTATTAAGAATATTTACTTGAAATTATAATTGTTTACAAATGATGATTATCATTTACTTGAAACCATGAAATTGCTTGCAATGAAATAAAAAATGACTGACTTTGGTAGTAAATAACCTAACAAGGGTTGACATGCCTTAAAAACCAACCAACCAATCAACCAACCAAATATTTTGTTTTTTCACCATTTTATGCCAACACTGTATTATTGTTTTAAGCTTCCTTATCAGCATCATTATGATATTTTAAAGGTTTCATCTTTGTTTCCTTTAAATTGAATGTAAAAACTGATTTTCATTTATCAGTCATTATTATATTATTTATTATTTAAACAACAACAACAGCAAAAAAATCAACTACTACTACTACTACTAGCAAAACTCTTTATGGAACATTGGACTGCAGTGTGACCACATCACATGGCCAGTTTTTACAGTGTAGAGTTGTTAGCCCCACATCTAAATTCAGTCTTATCTTTCTTCTAAATTGGTTGTCAATCAAGACTAAGAGCCAAATCTGCCCGGTTATTTTACCCAGAGATTGACTGTTATATAAACATTTATAATTACCAGACCATTGGCATAATGGTTTGAGTGTTTGCCAATGGTCTGGAAGACCTGGGTTCAATCCCAGGTTGAGTCACACCAAAACTCAAAAAATGGTACTTGATGCCTCCTCGTATTATAAGGTACAGATCAAGAGTGAATGGAGCAATCCGAGGGAAGGAGTGGTGCCCTCCTCTATTCCTCAGTCTAATAGCTATTGAAAAGAGATTCTTCAGATCCCTCTCAACTACAGTTGGCCAACATACTATATATTAGATATATATATATATTATTTATTTATTCATTGACATATAAACTTATCACAGACCTCCAAAACAAAAAACTTCATGGCAGATATATAAAGGTCAGTTGAAGACATGTAGATACCAGAAAATTATTTTTATTCAGCAAACTGCATTTTTCACTTCTCTGATAACATATAAACTTCTTTAAAAACTTTCTAAAAAAAACCTTTTTCCACAAAATCTTTTCTTTTGATGATGACCTAAGGTTGAAATAAGTTGAGAATAATAAAAAAAAATTGATGACATAAAAAAAGATTCCTGTTTGTCTTACCACTTTTGTGTATATATGTGGTGCATTCAATAAGTTTCCAATTTTTTTTTTTGTACAGGCATTTAAAATTGTTGTAGACTATTGAAAATTCAGTATCTTATTGCTATACCTCTTATGAGATGACTGACCAATTTTTATGATTTCAGCTTCAAATGAACAGCTACAGCAGCAATTGGAATACACCCTACTAAAGCCTGATTGTCACAGCTGGTGAATTTCAAAAATGCAATCTGGACGTGAAGACACTTTAGAAGAACGATATGCAATAAAATTCTGCTTTAAACTTGGAAAAAATGCCACAGAAACGTATGGAATGCTTCAGACTGCTTTTCAACCATCTTGCATGAATCGAGCATCAGTTTTTGAGTGGCATAAGAGATTCAAAGAAGGCAGGGAGTCTGTGAGGGATAATGAGAGGTGTGGCAGGAGTAAGGAAGTCAATACACCAGAGTTGATTGGCCAAAGGGTTAGGGTTACTATGTTGAGGTTTTAAGGGAATTCAGGAAGAGATTTCGTCGGAAGAGGCCAGCACACTTCAAATCGGGTCAGTGGCATTTCCTCTTGGACAATACAACTCCATCCTCGTCACAGACTATTTGACCAAGATGGGCATCAAAACAGTTCCTCACCCTCCCTATAGTCCAGACCTTGCTTCCTATGACTTTTGCTTATTCCCTAAGCTCAGAGGCTGTCGTTATGAGACAACTGAGGAGATGAAAGAGACTGTGACGAAGGTCATTGACATGCTCACACAAGAGGACTTCCATGGGGCCTTCTAGAAGTTGTTGGAACAGTACAACAAGTGCATTGCAGCCAGAGGAGATTACTTCAAAGGGGACTAGAGTTTCATGTGTGTACTACCAATAAAAGTGCCCATACGAAAAAGTCTGGAAACTTATTGTATGCACCTCGTATATAAATATCCTCTAAGGGTTGATATGCCATAAAACATGACCAACATCAATCCCATTGTTGTAATACTTGAACTACCAAATACATATATATAAACATATCTAATACATATATATAAATATCCTCCTAGGGTTGATATGCCATGAAACATACAAAAAAAGTCTGGAAACTTATTTAATGATCCTCATATATATATATATATATATATATATATATATATATATATATATATATATATTATCATAGAATTACCATGACAAGAAAATCCGGCAAACACCTACATGTGACATACGGAGCACTGAACAGCTGTTTCAACTTTATTAGGTCTCATCAGCAGTGCACACCGTGATCTCCACTACTGGAGATCGAACCAACAACCACATGACTTGTTAATTCAGCTTTGCTTATATGTGGCATGAACCGATGGCCCAGTGGTAGAGTTTTGGCTTCTACATACAGTGGTTGTTGGTTCGATCTCCAGTGGTGGAGATTACAGTGTACACTGCTGATGAGACCTAATAAGGTTGAAACAGCTGTTCAGTGCTCCGTATGTCACATGTAGGTGTTTGCCGGATTTTCTTGTCATGGTAATTCTATGATAATATCAATTCCTCCATTTAAAAATTATATATATATATATATATATATATATATCATAGTGAATCTAATTAATTTCTTTTGCTATAATAAACAGGACTCCAGTTTGTAAAGAACCAAAAATTTAAACATGAAAAATATTACATCATTGGTAACCCCATACTTCCCCAGAAGAATACAGACATACAAGTGAAAATAACTTTTTTCTTGATTAAAAAGATTTAGAAAAGTTCTCTTCTTTTCCATATTATAAAAATTATATATCTTTGAATAAAAGTTAACTAAGAAGGTAGATTATTTAATTTTTTGACAGTATTTTATTTAGTAAAAATTTGGACATTCTAATTTATTATAAAATAATATAATATTTAATATTAGTCATTCATTTGTAAAATGTATTTTGCTCAGTCCCATGGAACTCATTTCCTCTTGAGATGAAAACATCTTGCAAATAGATACAATATCTTCTATTTCATTCATCATAAGATTTAACTCAATTTATAAATTTAGTAAAATTTTCTCTGTACAGGTTGTGAATTAAGGGCAATAACTCTAAAACTATATTCTGAATATCTTCCCTTAAAGCATACATCTTTTCAGATAGTGGATCAAATGATATATTACAAGATTTTTGCGACAATGTCTCTCTAGATAATATCACTAATTTCTTCTCTCTGTCTCCCTCTTTCTCTCTCTTTGATGTTATACCTGTGAATATTCCACACTGATATTAATTGTATATCTTTATTCTAAACTATCTGCTTTGGGCAGAGTCTCTGTGGTTTAGTGGCCAATGTGCGGGACTGTGACATCCTAAGAGAACCTAAATTTTTATGAGAGACTTACATATTTGTGAAATATACTGCTTTGACAATGACATCATATGGTCATGAGTATAAATTCTTTGGCAAACAAGGGGGTTGTTTGATAGATTGAGGATATGGGTTACAAGAAGGTTTTTATCTATTCATGGTGTAGGTAGTTGGTTGTCAGTGAATTGTTGGGTTCTGTTGGGATAATTTTGAGTTTCGTATTTGACTCCTTTTTCTTCTTCTTACCCCATTCACTTGTAGTCTTCTTTTGTCTGTGAGAAGCTGCCAGAGAATTAAGGATGGAAGGAAAGAGACAAGGATACTTTTATACTCAAAACTTTATTTTTGGGTTCAACAACTATTCTGTGGTGTGAATGTTTTTCTGAAACAATAGAAATAGTCATATCTCCCAGACAAGGTGTTGAGATATATAATAGTCATTTTTGGTGGGTTGTGAGTTTAAAGGTCTATTATAAGTCAAGTAGGTATATTTAGAACAGGTTGCTTCTGGCAGGAGAGCTTATGGTCTATTATGTGTCTAGTAGGTATGTTCAGAACAGGTTGCTACTGGCAGGAGAGCCAGCATGCTGTTAAGCTGTGACTCAGCAGACACATGCTCTTCCCCACCAGCAGTAGAGTGGAGTAAGTCCTTCCAGTTGAAGTGGTCACTGCTTACAGAGAAAGAATTTTTCTTTGGTGCCAGGAAGCCCATCCCTCCAGGCATGGATGGATTTCACTTCCTGTCCGAGGCCTCCTGGGAAACTGCTACATTTTTTTGAATTTATTTATTTTATTCATTTCTTTTTAATTAATCCCCACAATAGTTAGTCTTTTACTGCTCAATTTTTTCTTTATAAGAAATATTCATTTTATTAAAAAAAGAAAATGACAAAATCTAAAAAGAATTTTGGGTTGGGGGGAAAATAAAGTTCAAAATTTTGTTTTTGTGTCTTGCATTTAAATCCAGTCAGAGTTAAATCACACTTGAGATTATTGTTTCCTTTTCTCTAATACCATCAGAATTTGCTGTGTAACTATGAATATGTAACCATTAGAAAGTTAACATTTTTATGTATAAATCCTACCAGTGATATCACTGGTTACATATACGGCTAGTTTTGAATTAATGCTTATATCAATAATATACATAAACTATTTGATATACTGTTTCAATATACAAGTATTGCACAATATTATGATGTGTACATTGCCAATCACTCAGTATATTTATACTGCTCAGTCATGAAACCACATAGACACCTGTATGTGACAACATCTTTGAAAAGAATAAAGAGAAGCTAATTAACATTCACTGTGGCCAAGGAGTTAAGAGGCTAAGAAACTGAAGAGCCAAGGGTGTCAGAGACCTAGAGTACAGAGAGAAAGAGAGAGTGAGAATTTGATTTGGTTTGGTTTGGTTTGGTTTGGTTTAGTTTTATGACATATCAACAACTGTAGATTATTTATAGCCAAATCCTTTTTATAAATATATATCAAATATATGATTTCTAAACACATTTTGTAGATAACACCTTTAAATGAGCCTGTGCTCATTTTTTTTCTCACAATTAAATGGTTTCACTTATTTCTATCTAATATGAACAATTCTATTTACAATTAATCATTTTTTATAATTATGATTATATTTCCTGCCCATTCATAATTATAATTATATTTCCTGCCCATGAGGCTTATGGTATGAGGACTTGTAAGTCCAACTTGGGAAGACGTAGCCCCGGAGGTGGCCGTGTCTGCTGTAGGGAATATGTACATATAAAAAAAAGACACATTAGGTCAAATGGTCGCACAATTTACCATGACTTGTTAATTCGGCATGGCTTATATGTGGCATGAACCAGTGGCCCAGTGGTAGAGTTTCGGCTTCTGCATACTGAGGTTGTTGGTTCGATCTCCAGTGGTGGAGATCATGGTGTGCACTGCTGATGAGACCTAATAAGGTTGATACAGCTGTTCAGTGCTCCGTATGTCACGTGTAGGTGTGTGCCGGATTTTCTTGTCATAGTAATTTCTAACTTAATTAATCATTTGTTTGCACACATTTTAATGTTTTCAAGTATTGCTATGTATAAATAACAACTCAATTAAACATCACTCATTTGTTTACATACAGTTAAATGATCAAACAATTCTATTTCAAACAATTCAGTTTAGCATGTCAACAAAGTTAGTTCCAAGTATTGTTACGTATCTCTAACAATTCAATCAAACATCAGTCATTTGTTTACACACAGTTAAATGATCAAAGAGTTCTATTTCAAATAATTCAATTTAGCATAAGTACACGGTTTTTTGTTTACACACAATTAAATGTAAAAACCATTTGATTTCAAACAATTCAGTTTAGCATAAGCACACAGTTTAGTTTTGTTTGACCCATAGATAGGACCCTATCAGGTGCAACACACCACGCCAGAATGGACCTGGGAGTGATGGCTATGAAGGGGTACTCTGCATTTCCCAAAGCTCAAGCATTATTGAATCCTCAACAACAGATTGTTTAGTGTTATATCCAGGACACTCGATGAGGAAGTTTTACCCCTCTGCAGGGATGCAGTTGGTATATATCATCCTAGAGAGAGTATGTGTGTGTGTGTGTGTGTGTGTGTGTGCTTTTCAGATATGTGCTGATATTATAGTTAACCATTTGCATTGCATTGTAACACATATTATTAGAAGCTGTCCTTTAGAAGAAAGGATTTTTCATTATGACTTTGACAGCACTTTTGACCTGATTGCATTGCATGTTTACTCAAAGATTGAAACTAGTAAAAGAAAGTAAAGTTGGTGACCATAGTCAAGGGCAACCCAAAGGCTCCCTTTTTAATAGCTACTATACTGAGGTCTAGGGAAGGACATAAGTAAAGCTATATCACTATAAAAGAAAGAATGGTCACAACAGAAATTATGTAAATGATATAAGCAATATTTTACTTAATAAAATTATTTGTAAATCCTCCAGTGATAGTTATAATAGTATAGATTGCAATATCTTTTAGTTGTACTAACAAAATCAATCAAGTTTTAAGGTTTTTCTTTGTTCTGTAGATAGCACTTGTATTAAGTATATTGGTTTTTTTTTTTGTTTTGTTTTTAGTCTTAAAATTTTACTCAATAATTTAAGTAAGTAATATGATATTAATGATTTTGTTCAATAAGAAAACACAAGCATTGATATTTGATTTGATTGCTTGCAATGGATGAGGATTTTATGGATTTCTTGCATGCAGATATTTTTTTGTTTTTCTAATAATCACGACACAAGCTTTTTTAGTTAGCAAGATCAATTTTTGGATGGGTGCCATTTTAATCTAAACTTCCACAAAAAATGCCAATGTCATGTTTTGGCAGAGAAACCTAGTTGGAAGACATGATTGCTATTTGGATAGAAAGTCATCTTTGAGAGAAAAAAAAAACTTACCTATGAAAACCAATTCTTTTATTATGATAGATGAATGGAAATGTTTTTTCTTATTTTCTTCCTTTTCTTATAATTTGGTTATTTCCTTTGACTATATTCTTTTTATTTATGGCATTTTCATAAAAAGAATATAGACGAGTGAAATAGTCCAATTATAAGAAAAATATGAATGAAAAAAATACTCATCAAACAAAATGTAGACAAGAATTACCAGATTAATACAAATTGAATATGACACAAGAATTGACATATATAGAAAGATTATATTGGAAACTTGTTCAAAAGCCCAACTGCCTAGTGAATGTGAATCATATTTTTTCTTGTCAAGAAGACTAGAGAGCATTTTGTTTACACTGGACAACAGCTGCCATCAATTAAATAGATCTACACCAGCAGAATAAGGCTGGATGTGACTGATTGATTTTAATGGCATGTCAACCCGTTTAGAGTTATTTCATGCTGAGAGGTTAGGGAATTGCATTCATTGTATGTTTATATTTACACTTTTGTAATTTTTTCTTAAGAGTTTTTGGGTCACAGCTATATGATTTCAAATATTCCTATATAATACAATTAATTTGCACACAGTTTTATGGTTTTGAGTATTCCTATCTAATAGAGATAATTATATAGTTTCAAGTAATTCTTTCTATTTAATAATAGTCATTTGTTTGCACTCAGTTATATGGTTTCAAGTATTATTATCTAATTGTGGTATCATCCCTATTTTTAATACACAATGGACTCTTCCAATAAGGATATAATATTTGACTGTAATCCACTCAGCGAGTAGTTAGCAAGAGCTACACAGGCAACATTGTATTACTTGTTTTACTGTAATATAAAACCTTTATTTTTCTCTCTTAATACATGTTTGTCTTACTTATTTTATGCCTTTTTCTGAGGATCTAACTTTATTAATAGTAATTTGCAGACTAGGGTTCAATCCCAGGTCAATTCATAGTAAAGACTCAAAAAATGGTACTTTATGCCTTCTTGATAAACTCCCAGCATTATAAGGTATGAATCAAAGGTAAGTGGAGCAATCTAGGGAAAGGAGTTGCACCCTTCCCTATACCTTGGTGTAGTAGCTACTGAAAAGGAGCCTTTGGCTGACCAACAGTGGTCAGCCAATTTATATGGTTTCAAGTAGCTATTCTTATTTATAAAAATAATTATTTGTTTGTACACTGTTATATGGTATCAAATATTCCTATAATTTGTACTCTATTATATGGTTTTAGGTATTCCTATATAATACAAATAGGTTGTACACAGTTACATATTTTGAGTATTCCTATCCTATCTAATCCTAATAATTTAACACAATTATTCGGTTTCAAGTAACTATTTCTATTCAATAATAATCATTTGTAAATAATTTTATTTATGTGTGCCACAGTTCCAAAATAGATGTAATTCCTTTAAATTCATATTGTTTACTTAGAATTTCCTCTCTCTCTCTCTCTCTCTCTCTCTCTCTCTCTCTCTCTCTCTGTATATATATATATATATATATATATATATATATACAGAGAGAGAGAGGGAGAGGCATTGTATAAGGTTGTGATGCCAAGATGAAAGTGTCTTCTTTTTCATTTTTACAGAAAAATTTCTTTTGATTATTATTAACCCTGAAGAATCTGATTTTTAAAAAAAAAAGGTGAAGACTTACAAGAGTGGGGTTTCAATTTGCCATGTAAATGTCTTGTAAAATGCACCCCAACTGCTGCTTATCAAAAATCCTAACTCTACAACATTTCCTGGCAGCTGAGTTCAAACTCCAGTTGAGCTATTATGTTCAATATTTAGACTAATACACTTGGGAAAAGTATGTACCCTCTTATCCTCCCAGCTATGGGTTGAATAGTATCACTGCAGTTCTTCTACAAGGATGGCTTTGGCTTTAAATAACCCACAAAAGTTGACATGACATTAAACAAAGAAACTAAACCAAACTTTCTTGTGTTGACACATGAACACAAAATGAAATTTATACCACTATCTCCAAATGTATGTCTTTTTACAATTAAAACACATACACATTTATGACATTTTACTATCAAATAACATCTTGAAAACTGAGTCAAAGATTTGTGGCATAGTGGATAACATGCTAGGTAGAATGTAACATCATAGTAAGCGAGTTCTAATTCCAGTTGGGCTATTGTGTTTACTTTTGAACTAGTACCCTTGGGAAAAGGTATGAACCCCTTGCACTACTAGCTATGGATTATATAGCACTTCTATGAGGATGGTTTCGGCATTAAATAACCCACAAATATGTTATTAAACAAAGAAAGTAAACCAATCTGTGCCATTAAGAACTCATGGTAAATGCTGCCTTTTTTTTTCATTGTTTTAGAAAAATTTCTTTTGATTATTTTTAGAAACTTCTAGCTCTACCATAGCAACCTGCAGAAATCATAAAGGTCAGCTGATAGATAGGATGTTAGAAAAACAACATCAAGCAGTAACACACCTTATGAAAGAAATGCATAAAAGTTTAACAGTTTCTAGAACCCAATACTATAAAATAACAAGGATCATGCTGTGCCAGCTGGGGACTAAAGGCAGGCTAATACCCAACTAGCCCTCCTGGTAGGCAAAAGGTTGCATAGGCACAGCTACTTTAATCTCCCAACAATAGTTGATCTAATGATTGCTAATCATGCTACACCAGCAGTCAATACAAGTGACTTTAAACTGGCAAATACTGGTCAATCGTGCATGCATGTAGATAGACTTGACATTTTCAAAAAGCACTGGTTGGGGCGCATTTACATGGTAAATTTAACCCCACTTATTATCCGCCCCCTAAATTTTTAAAATCAGATTATTTGGTGCTTTATCAAAAGTGCTAAATTAAAAGTAATCAAAAGAAATTTCTTTTTAAAAAATGAAAAAAAATTGTTTCACTGTGGGGTTGCAATCCTTTACCTTCACTATATATATATATATATATATATCTCATAGAAGTAATTTTTTATTAGAAATATGAATTCCATCTCTACTTTCCACCATAAAACTACCAATCTTCTGTTGTCACTTCTATCCTTTTGTCTTCACAGTTTAAAGATTGATTGTTAACCAATTTAATTTCATTTGCTGTAAAGAGTTGTCTTCTTTGTATTCTTAGTAAAGTTATGAGACAGGTGGTGATCAAAGTTGTTGGGTTAAAAAGGAATATTAGCTGACATTTTGACTGTGAGTATATTGAATAGGTGGTTCTTTTAAAGGTTCTTTTCTAATCAATAAACAGCTGTTACTTTTTCCTTTCTAGACATTGCTAATGTCTTTGTTCGATATCCAAATTTTTTAGTTTTGTTAGTTTTTCCTTTTAACATTTCCAGTAACTTGGAGTGAATGAGTTTCTCAGCTATTGTGTCCTTGTACTAGACTAAGCTAAACTTGGGAAATCACTATCAAAATAGAGAGACAATTTAGAACAACATTCTGACTACATAATAATAAGTTTCATCAATGTTCAAAGCTATTTAGTATTATCAACTTAGAAATACTTTAGCACTAACTCTGTCATATGGTTTTAATCCTTAGAACACTGAGAATAACCCCCATCACCTGATCCGCTGGGGTTTCGGCTGAAAATATAAAATGTAATCTTGTCTAACAGCTTGATTGGCTGTATTAATTTGTTTGGTATTAGTGATATAAAAATGGAGTTTTCTTGGTTAGAGTTCAGTCTGCATGGGTATATGTACTTTTAGGTAGTGGCACAAATACCATTGACTCAGGTTCTAAAAGTTAAAGTACCAGTTCATGTGAGATCACCAAAGTTAAGCTGTGACAAACCTACTCATTACTTGGAAGGGTGACCATTTTTGTTCATAATTTGAGCAACATTTATCCTCTGGTCTCTTTTAAAGTGTTAGGAAATTGTTATTAAAAAATTACAAGTTAGTTTTTATGATGTATGAGTGGTTGCTGAAAAGTTCTTGGCCAGGATACTTCAAAACTTTTAAATCATTATAAAATATTATAATAATCAATGTAAATGTTATGAACTGATGTTAGATCAGTTCCTGGTGGTTGGTTGGCTTTTATGGCATATCAACCATTTTAGATTATTTAATGCCAAATCCTGTTTATACATATATATTAAATAAACACATTTTGTTGATAACATTTTTAAATAAGTCTGAGCTCTTTTTTTTTTACTGAGTCAAATGGTTTCAAGCATTCCTATCTAACACAAATAATTCTATTTACTATTAATCATTTGTTTGTGCACAATGAAGTGGTTAGAAGTATTACTATTTAACACTGATAATTCTATTCAACATAACTCATTTGTTTGCACACATTAAAATGGTTCCACGTATTGCCATGTATAACAAACAATTCAATTAAACCTCAATCATCTGTTTACACACAGTTAAATGATCAAATAGTTCTATTTCTGACAACTCATTTAGCATAAGTCATTTGTTTGCACACAGTTTAAATGTCAAACAGTTCTATTTGACCCGTAGACAGGACCCTTATCAGGTGCTACCAGTCTGAGTTAGAGTGGACCTGGGAGAAATGGCAATGAAGGGGTACTCCATATTCCTCAAGACAAGAGCCTTACCATCAGATTGTTTAATGTAATATCTAGGACACTTGGGGGAGTTTTATTTCTCAGCAGAGATGCAGTTGGTATATTCTACAGCCCCAGCAAACTGGGCTAGAAATTCCTTAATAAAATCTGTAAATTTCCTGCCTTTGTTTTTTTTCTATAATGTACATTTTGTATAGCAGCATTTGTAGCATCTCCATCTAAATTATTGTGATCAAAATCAACATTTTAGTTGAATCTGAATCACACCTAGTTTTTTCCAGAACTGGTTCAGTACATGGTGAGACAGGTGGCTAAATGGTTACTGTCTTAGGAAATAAACATGGTGACTTGAATTTAGAACCTGGACAAGGCTGTTTTGTCTTTCACTTTCATGCTAATGCCCTTAGGAAAGGCATAATTCTGTGTCTTTTTCCTCCAGATATAGGTAAATAGTTGGGCACTATGGTTCTTTAACCTTGGTGTAACGACCGGTCCACGAAAAGGAAAATTGAATTCCATCCATTTGTACTTTGCTTAAAAAATTGACGTTGTCTCACATCCTTCTAGTGGAGAAGGGTTAGGTAAATACATACAAAGTGAATGATACTTTTTTTTAACTCTATGAGATTTCATGGCAACAAAATCAATGAAAAATAATTCATTATTAGTTGGTTATAAACCCTTGATGAAAAATAAGGGAAAAATAGTTAAATTCGATATCAAAATAAGAAACTTTTTCTGCAAAGTTCCCTAACAGATGGAAAATACTGATGAACAAATTGAAATCTGACTATAGTTACACTTAGCTTAGTGCTTGGAATTCAACTATGGTCACATCTGGCACAAATTTAGGAATTTGATAATTGTCACACACCTTGTAAACAGAAATATTTACACTCCTTATTTATGCAACTTTATTCTTGGTTACAGAGTTTCAATGCTGTTGAATTTGATAGTAAACAAGACCTAATAATATCCATTTTTTATTGAATAATGTTCCAGTAGAAACATTAAAATCCTGGTATCCTCATGGATCAGAAACTCCAAACAGGATTGTTTTGACTACAAGCAAAGGTAAGCAGAAAATCGATTAAGGAGATTTGACCTGGAGGTCAGCCTTTGTCTATCAGCTGACTTTGGTGTGAAAAATTCAGAAAACAGCAATTTTTTAAAAAATTCAAGTATGGAAAATTTTAATTCAATTCTTTTACTGTTATGAATGAATGGTTATTGACATCATGTCATGGAAATTTACTAAGCTTTTTTCTTAGATGTGGCACAAGGCCATATGAAAGGGGCACCCAATGAGACTCGAACTCACTCGTGTAGGTTTGCTAGTCGAGCTTGCTAACCATTACACCACCAGAGGCGCCTTGACATCATGTCATGTGAACATAAAATTGTAATAAATCCAAGTTTGGGAAGGACCGCCTCTTTTGGGTAAAAGTAAGAGTAAAATGAATGTGAAGTGGGTGACAAACAGTGGGAGGCAGAATTATTTGTTGGAAACCAAATTTGGAGAAGTTTGATATTTCTTAGCTTCACCCACAACCACCACAGCTTCTTGGATGGGAAAGGTACATAAAATATAAGGGATTCTTTCCTCTCAGGGAGTTCTGCAGAGAGAGCATGAAATAACTACTAGATTCACATCACTCTGGGCTCTGGCCTTGCACCAGACTGAAGAGGCAGAGAAATGCCATATTACATGTTGCTTGGATGTGATGCAGTCTTAACAATATACAACACTATGAAAGAAGCGAAGAAAGAATGAGATAATGCAATTCCTAGAGATACCCTTGTGCCAGACTTGTGGAGATAAAGAAATGAACAGAAATTGAGATAATGATACTTTAGAGACTAGCATGGAACAGATGAGAGATGCCCTTGTGCCAGACTCATGAAGATAAAGAAGCAAATAGAATTGAAATATGATACTTTGAAATATTTTTACTAGATTGCCCTGGGTGTAGAAAAAGTGAACTGAATTAAGAAAACACAATTACAGTGAGACAGAGAAAGCTCAAAACAATGTGTCAGTATAGTAGATGACGTGATCCAGCAATTTTTGTTCTCCTTGTGATTTATAAAAGCAAACTAGTAAATTTACTCCCAGTGGATCCAAATACTTTTATTCATCCTGCTAAAATCTTATTCACCTTCAGGGGTCTATATGGACCACTTTGAGAAGTCATGATCTACATACAAAAATTGGATCATTACATTGTTGAATATTGTAAGAAAACCTAAGTGACAGTTTCCATTATTGCTATGATCTTTATCAAGTGGATATTTAAGTAACATTTGACACTATTTTAGCTGGGCTTGAAAAGTTGAGTTTTCAGATTTGTGTACAGAGGGATGTAACACTATAAACTCTTCCATCACTAGACACAGATATCTACGTACAATAATTCAGATCCATGTAGGTATGAGCATATTTGTATGAATATAAATATGTATAGGCATAGTGTACAGGATATGTATTTTATCACATTCAGTGGTAGCTAGATATTTGAGAGGTCAGGATGCTTTTAAAAGTTAGATGATTGAAAGAAAAGGATTTCCTGATTTTAACAAGGAATGGGAACTATTATTTTTCTTATAGCTATCATAAACTGAAGCCATCAGCACTAGTAATACAAGTATATATTGAAAGACAAAAATCTTTTTTTTGAAAATGTCTGTAGCACTTGAGAGGTCAAAGTAGAAAAATCCCTTCTTTTGATGGAAGCTCTAACATTCACTTTGAAATTCATATCGTCAATTGCAGTTGGTCACAGAGTCATAGGGGAGAGTCCCTATGGCATAGTGGTTAACATACTGGACTGCAACATTGTAGTAAGTGATTTCAAACTCCAGTCATGCTATTATCTTTACTTTCGGACTAATACCCTTGGGGAAAGCATGTACCTCCTTATCCTCCCAGCTATGGGTTAAATAGTACCACTAATGTTCTTCTACAAAGATGATTTTGACATTAAATACCCCACAAAAGTTGATATGCTATTAAACAATGAAACCAAACCATTGAGTCAAAGTGATAGAGAGAAGACTGGCTAGCACTTGAGTTGAAGCCTATTCATGTTCGTGGGTTCATATTGCTATAGTTGGGGCCTGTTTGATTGGTTGAAAGCGAGGTGTTGCACACTACTCTAACATTGATCAGAAAGAAGCTATGACAGCCTTCCTCAATAAAGATAGCTCGGGAACCTTATTCTTGACTTTATTTCTTTAATTTTGTGGAGCTGACCTATAGTTTCTAGCTTTGATTAACTGACAACCATATTTCTTTTGAAAGAATTGTCAAAAAAAAAATGGGTGATGAATCAGTAAGCTGTATGAGCCAAAGTCAAAGGGTTGATCCATGTTTGTGGATTCATATTATTAGAGTTGGGAACTACTTGACAGGTTGAACACTAGTTGTTGCCCAAACATTGATCTAAAAGCAGTTGTGACAGCCCACATCAATAAACATGGCCATGCAATCTTATTCTTGACTTCATTTGTTTCTTTTGCTTTCCCAAGCTGACTCATGGTTTCTACACTTTTTACCAAAACTGGCAGACCTTTTAAAAGAATTATCACAATGTAGGGGAGGGTATAAGCTAAGACCAAAGGGTGTTATAAGAGTCACCAATCACCTTTCATAAGCCAATTATTGTTAAATTACTAACAACCAATTTAAAACCATACTCCCAGATGCAGATGCTTCACCATTTTACTCCAATAGATCAAGGAATAAAAAATAAAAAAATAACAACAAAAGACAGATATTTGCAAAGTAGGATGACTTTAATTCAGTATTCAGATCATAGCAAAACAATGGTATTGATGTTAACAGTGAAATGTTTGAGTGTTGACCTTCCATCAATAACGTATCTAGCAGTATCACAAAACGGGCCAGCAGTCCAAGTAAAGCAATGTTTTTTAGTTTTTATTTTACAAAATAATTCCAATGTTATCACATAGGCAAAAAAAAGAAGACATCATTTATAAATTTTGATAACATTTTTGAGCTTTTTGATATCACAGTGAAAATATATCAAATAAGCACAATACCAAAATTTCAGTTAACATTAAAAAATTAAAATACACTCACAATTTTGGGGTGTCCAACAGCATATTTAAACATAGGAGTACTGTTTTCAGTAGGAGTCATATTAGTCTAGGTTGAAAGCATGGTAAGGGTAAACCTTTTTAAATCTAATTTTTTTTTGATGCAGGTATCATTGAGGCACATCAGAAAAATAATGTCGAAAAAGGTTTGAGTTACTCTTACCAAGCTTTTAACCTGGACTACATCATGTCCTATTTTATCATAAGTCACCAAATAATGTTAAAAGGAAATCAGTTTTTGTAGAACATTGCTTGCATTAGCAGTGAATTCTTAAGAGTTTTTTTTTTTATGTCAATTTAAATTCTGGTTTGTGTCCCTATTTAACATGTTTTCTGCAAGACTGAGTTTGAGAAATATCATTTAATAATTGTACAGAAGGCAATTTTTGCATGTTAATCCAATAGGAGCCATCATCCTATTTTTAGGATGCTCACAAAAATTGCTATATTTATATTTTAGATCCTGTCAATTTCCCATTAATGGGTTGCAGATTTTACATATTATATTCATACCAATCTTATACATTCATACCAATCTTAAATTGCATTTCCTGTCATGTAGTGAATGATCCTTAATTAAAAAAAAAAGTCTTTTTTAACCATCTCCAACTTTAGGCTATGCTAACCAACAAAAATATTTCAACAAGGTTTCTTTTTGTTTTATACATGCAAAATTATGCTTTGAGTACATTTTAAGGGTAAAAAATGAAATTTGATTGGGACACTGGTGTCTTAGTGGGATTGAAAAGGTTAAATTTTTACTAAGTTTTCATCTATCTTCTTCAGAAAATAAATAAAGCAACCCCTCAATGAGATTTGAGCATGCATCCTCAGAATTCACATTTTGTTGGAGGTTACTTTTTTATTTCTAGTTCATGATGCTTAATTTAATACTTGGAGTTATTTAGTCAGCTTAGCATAGTTTGGCAGAAGGCCAGTGATATAGGACAATCAGAGAGAATCAAAATCACTAGAAATAGTTTGCTAACCATTACATCATGTAAAACACCCTTATTTTAATACTTGTCTAGTATAACAGTCTGAGTGTTGTGAAAAAAGCAACAAGATGAAAAGAAAATTTAATCAATTTTTTTCCTCTACTCATAAAAACCTCATAAAAACATTTTAAATATTTACCAATGTAAGTGGGCCAAGTATTTTTAAAAATAAGATTCTGAGAAGTCCATCACAACCAGCATTAAAAGCAGCAATATATATATATATATATATATATATATATATATATATATGTGTGTGTGTGTGTGTGTGTGTGTGGCCTTTATCATTAATTGTTTTTTCAAATATGAATCTAGTGAAAGATTTTTTTATATCTAAAACTGTATTATATAAAATATAAAATGCCTTAAACCTGGGCGACCAGATTTTAGGCCAGTGATTACCCACTTCTACATTGATATTGTCAATAAAATGTTGCAATTTTATATATAATTTTATCAGTCAGTGTAAAAAAAATCAAACTGTCTATAGAATGCTGTAACCTGTTATCTAACAGCATGTCAAGCAATTAAATAATATCACAACATTTTACATTTTCAACTATTTTTCAAGCCAAGAGGCCAAGATGAGAAGCCCATGGTTGTGGGAGGAGGGGGGGGCCTTAGAGTTATAAAGATTAAGGCTTAAAATTTAAGTAATGATGACTATAAGAAAATTATTAAAACAACTTATTTCTTTTAGTAGTAAATATGCAGATTTTCATACTGTAAATTGTACACCAATAGAAAAAAAAATGACTTGTTAAGAATTAGAAGTAGAGTCAGTCACTTATATTAATACATATAAAACTAGATAAAGATACAAAGTGGTTTTTGTTATAATTGTTCAGGTTAAAAGCACAGTAAAGGTAACCCAAAGCCAAACATTTTGGACCTAATTTTTCTGATGCAGGTATCATTAGAGAATAAGAAAACTTTTCTCATAACCTAATGACCTGGACTATTATAAGAATAGAATAATATGACACAATATTGAAGATGATGCAAGTAATAAACAGAATTGATAGTTTCAGCTGTACAGATACTAATAAACAGAGTAGATAATAATTAAAAAAAAAAAAACACACCAAGATGTATAATAGTACAATTGTGGTCCCATTTTTGACAGCATTAATTTTTATAATGTCTCCTTCACCTACATTTTTTCCCTCCTGCTAATTGCTGAAGAGACCTTAACACTTGATTTACTCATTTTTTTAATTTATTATAACAACTAGCAGTAACCAGAATAGAATGGTTCATTATTAATCTGAGGTTATGACAGGGTGTAACATTTGAACACAGTTGGAGATTCCACATTTTATGTTTTCTTTTTCTTGTTTTGATACATAAATTTACAAAATATTGTTAAAATTTTTTATGATAATGAGCCCATTATTAATTTATAATTACTCATTATTCACTTCCTTGCAAATAATTATCTATTAATGAATTAATACCAAAAATTTTCTTATAATTGAATAATTTGATAACTTTTGGAAGATTTTATGATTGTTTGTGAAATATTGTCAGTTTTTTTGTTCAAAGATTAACTTTCAAAATAAGCATTCTTCATTTCTTTGTTTTACTCATTTCTATCTCTTATTTTTTTTAATCTTCCCTTCCTTTCTTTCTTCCTTCCTTTTATTGAAGCAGACAATAAGTATCTGATGTATAACATCATGGTTTCATCTCTTCCCTTACTTTATCATAGTTGTTTCTTTTTCTCTCTGACATGTGACATTTCATTTTTCACAATCAAAATGGAATAGTCCATTATTTATTTGAGGTGATAATAGGGTGTAACATTTAAATACATCAGTTCATGTCTTATTCAATTATTATTATTATTAATAATAATTAGATAAGTAAAGTTTTATTTATTTATTTATTTAACAACTTTATCATATTAGGGAGCATAATTAAAGAGAAGAAAAAGAAAGAATGAAAAGAAAAGTAGCTTAGTTTTTGTTAACTAAAAAAAGTAGGGAGAAGGAAACAGCCTTGACTCTACAGCAGTGAAAGAGACTAAGGAAACACTTTACAAAAATCAATGACATCAAAAATGGGATCGCAGCTGTAGCATCGTATTAAACAGGATTTCAAATTCCAATTTTCATGTCAGGCAGGCCCTCTCCATTTAGAAGACTGGTAGAACACAATTTTCATATCTTCATTCTCTATGTGGCCTTGTGCCATAGTGAGTTAATGAATATTAAATCAATAAACTGACCATTAAGAAAAAAGGTTCCATGATTTATCTTCCTCTTTGATACTTTTAATTGAGAAAAAACTCATTCAGGACTGAAAAACCACTGTATAAAAAACTGGAAATTTTGTTATTCTTAGAAGACCATAAATCAGATTATTCAAATCAACAGAGCCATTATACAGCATGGAATTTCAATAAGCAATTAAGCATGACAAGTATAGAATGAATAAAGTTCTCCAAAGATTTAATGAGAAATATCAGTTATTATTTTGTAATCCCAAACTTGGATTAAGTAAAATTTCACCAAAACTTTTAGCAGAACTATTAAACAAATCAATTTCATTTAGCTAAGAGCATACTAAATATGCTGAAGTCGTCCTTCCTGTGCTAAAAGATATCAAATTTGATCACATTCAGTTTGAGAATAACAACAATAGCAGTTTTCTTTAATGTAAGATGTCTTAAAAAAAAAAAAAAAAGAAAAAAAAGAGTAGAGTGAAACTTTCACATAAGATTGTAAATTGTATCTTAGTTCATATTTAAATTGGGGTGTAGAATAATGAAATAATTGAAACAACACAAGGCAAATAACAAACAAAATTCATGAGTTGGTGTGGCCACACTGATAAAGATGTAACTTTCAAAAATCACAAAGAACAAAAACAAAAAAACATATATTGCCTGCTTCATATGTGCAGAAAGTACAAGAAAATTATATAATAATAGAAATATTCATAGGAATATTCATTATTCATAAGTTTATTTAACAAAAGATGAAAAAAATCTTAATCAATTTGCATTTTTTTGCTCTGGTCATGTATATTATTCTGTTTTATATCTGTTTCTAATACCCCACCCCAAAAAAAAACATGTATTCATCATAAGATGTTATTTTACTTATTTTGGTTTAAAAATCAATTCATTTTTTTTCCTGAAATGTATAAGGTTTAATCTCTTTTCATAAAGAAATGCTTTAAATCACAAACTTAAATAACTAATTAATTTTCATATTTAAATTTTAAAATATGCAAAAATCAACTTATTTCCTTTGGATCTTATTTAATGAATTATTTCAAGTTGTATGCATTTTTAACACACAAGTTAGAACAGATAACTATGTTGAAATTTTAGTTCAGAAGACAACATGCTTTTTTTTTCAATTATAAAATGACTATTATATATAAATTTAATCTGAGTATTATAAAGATTATATAAAATCATATAATCTTAATATGTATATATAATTTACATTTTAGTTATTACAATTTTCATTGGATTTTTATTAAGTATTCATATTCCTAAAGAGTATTCCAGTTTGTAATGCAGTTAGGAAAGTACTTCTATAAAATTGTGTAGAATGGTAAATTATCCTATGGTCATCAGAAATGAAGAATATCATTAAGATATGACAATAATATTTAACAAAAGAGGTTTAAAAAATTGCATGCTTCAATACTTAGTAAAATTAGAAATGTACATTTATAAGTAACAGTGGGAACTAAAATAAAATATGAACAACTAAAGATTTAAAAAAGAGAAAAAAAGCAGAGCATATTTTATGTGAATGGTTTGGTTTGTTTAATGGCATATCAACCTTCAAAAATTATTCAATGCCAAAACCATCCTTGAAGAAGAAGAGTAGAGGTACTATTTAACCCATAGCTGGCGGGAATAAGGGGGGGGGGTTCCTACCTTTCCCAAGGGTATTAGTCCAAAAGTGAAAATAATAGAGTAATTGGAGTTCAAACTCGCTTACATAATGCTGCAGTCCAGCATGTTAGCCACTATACCACAAGGATTCCACCCCTATAAAAAATGCTTTTTATTTGTTGTGATTATGAGCCAAGATGTATAAATACAAGATTCTGGATGGTATTGGAACTGATCCCTTCCTAACAGTGGTGAAAATATCCCTTAGTTTTAAAACAATTGTTTTAAACAAGATAATTCTTCACATGTTAAGATGCACATGATATGAGCATTTAGAATGAAAATATTTTGATTCTGAATATTCATATCATGTAGATATTAACATATAAAGAATTATCTTTTATAAGTTTGTCTTCATATTCACTTTCTAAATTTTACAAAATGGTACAGTGAAATCTCAGTGAGCTGAATTCCATCACAGAAATATTAGGAGAAAAACCAAGGAATAATTCTGCTTAATATTCTACCAATGGTACCTGATTATAAAGCAGACAGTACACCTTCGTTTTTTTTTTCTTTTAACCGGCACAAAAAAGTATTTTTTATATGCCAAATAAACTACAACTCAGACTGAATTTGGTGTTTTCCAGTTGATTTTTTTAAAAACTGAACCATGCTTGGTAAAACAGATTTGTCCATCTTCCATTCTTGATAATTCCTTCAGGAAAAATAATCACCTCTGTTCCTAAAAAGAAACTCTTTACCTGTCTTCATTTTAGACTGACAAACACAAAATATACACCTACTTTTCAAACCAAAATTTGATGGGCAAAAAGAATATTAGATCAACTTATTTTGCTTAAAAATGTTAAAAAAACATTTAGTGAAAGACTCATTTTTTATACCTCCATATTTAGCTTAGATATCCTTTATAAAAAGTTTGTTTATTTGGACTGTATACCGATCTTTGGAGATTGGAGTGTGTTTATTTTTTTTTCTTATCTTTAGATAATTTGATATTAAAATGTTTTTTCTTACATCCCCGAAATACACTTTATTGAAATAATTACTAACAAATGATTGGTTTACAGTTCCTATAAACAGACATTCTTAATGGATCATAAAATTTTCATCTTTTCACAATTCCCACTTTCTTTAAAGTACCATTAAATGATCATATCTCCTTTTATAAAAGACCAGTGCTGATCATAGTTAAGTCTGTTGTTTCATCTGCCACCAACACATGATGCTGACCACTGACAATGATAGACTTGAGCCAGTTGACTTTATTGTGGAGCTGCTGTGTATATACTTTACAATCTTCAGGAACAGAATTGTTTTGTTCTTCAACATCTCCATTGGCATCATGAACATTATGGCTATGGCCATTTGCTGCCTCTGCATGTCCATTTGCCATCTGTGGATTACCTGCCTGCTGGTTAGCACCAGCCCCAGATACTTTCTCCAAATCCCAAATAAGCATTTGCTTATCATTGCTGCCAGACAACAAATAACGGTCATTGACAAAACTGACCTGAGAAACTCCTTGATAATGTCCAGACAAGCTATAGAGGTCACGGAGGTGTTTCCTGCTGCTATCAAATACTTTGACAGTTCCGTTACCAAGAGCACAAGCAAGATGAGCACCATCCGTAGAAAAGTCAATGTGATGAATAAATGGCGGATTTAAAATTTGAGCATTCCCTGGATTCTCTCCTAATAATTCCTGCATATCGATTTCATTCATAACTTTTGGCTTTGCATAGTACCAATGGATCAGCTTACAGTCCAAACCACCAGTGACCACTTCCCATTGCCGTTGTGGGCGGAATGCAACTGTTGAACATATGTTTGAATGTTTGTGTCTAAGGGTTTTGTATATCTTTTTCTCTTGAAGAGAGAGAATCTTTGTTTCACCAGAATCATCACAGGCTGCTAGGAAGCTTTCCTTATCACTGATGTTCAGTTGGTTAATCTCATCACTGTTATACTGGTAGGTTTCAACTGGGGTTAAAAATGTCCGCTTATCAAACTGGCAAATTTTGTTGGCAAATGCTGCAAATAAAAGGGAACCATCTTTTGAGAAGCATACCGAAGTGCAATCAGCATCTGCATCATCATGGATATATTGGAATAATTTCTCCTTACTGGCCAAATCCCACAGGGTCAGCTGACCGTTTTCTCCCCCAGTTGCTATCAAGCCGTCAGTATAGTCCACACACAACAAGGAACCACTGTGACCACCTTTAAACATTACAGTAGCCTGAAATTATAAAGAAAAATATTTTAAATCAATTTTTTTTCAACTCTTAACAATGTTGATGTGAAATAATATTTGAGTTGATTTTCTTTGAAGAAAAATTGTTGGATCATACAAGGTAAATAAAGTTTATTACTTTTTGTTTGGTAATCAAACTTACATAGATTTATAAATAATGTTAGCTTTTTTTCTCATTAAAGAATGAAGCTTGAATAATATCCATTAAAGAATAACTCCCTAGGAAGGAAGAACTGAGGCTGTTATAAAAGCCAGGAGAAGAGAAACAAAACACTGAAGATTCCATAATTTTTTCTTCAAAATTTAGTGATTTCATAATATTTTTTCTCTGCCTTATATTGAAAAAAATTATTTTAACTAATTTGAGGTATGTTCTATGAAATGAAACCAGAAAGTTTGGCTATTGAATAAAATAGATTTTGTCTCAGATTTTCTTAGTTTATTTTTCATAGATTGAAAATAATGTAAGAAATGTTTTCTAAGAATGTTGAGTCCATATTTTTTGACAAGGGTTGTATGATAAGAGATTATATATATATATATATATATATATATATATATATATATATACACACAGCTTTCTGCCACAAAGTTTAGTGTGTATATATATATATATATATATATACTAGATAATTAGAAATTATAGCCAATGCAGTTTTATTCAATAGTCCATGATAACTGTTTCATGTAATTCAAATTATTTGAATAATTGTATTAAATCTGTCATGGTCTATTAAATAAAAAGAATATTGATTATTATTAATTATAATTATCATCTATGAAACCAATATTAAAAACACACAAACTTCTTCCAACTACTCTACGTTTCATGATGGTCTAATCTTCAGGTGCACAATGAAATGAGATCATTAGTTTTGCCAAATGATATATTTGTATCATCTTATATGCTTTCTGGATTCTGAATGAACAATATTTCTTTATTCTAAGGGTAGAGTTTTAGGAAAATTAATACTTATAAGAAAAACAATGATGATTTGGGAGTAATATAAAGTAACTGAAATTGAGATGAAAGAAATACTGAATTAATAATTAAAAAAAAAAGAAAAGAAAAAAGTGAACTATCAATTTATAATGAATTAACTGATGTTACATAAAAGTTTCTTGGATTTTGAGTTTGCTTACTTAGTAGATGTTAATGATGGTGGTTAAATTCTTTCTTGAATAAAGCAGTATTCTATTTTTGAGAAAAACAAATGCTTCTTATCAAGACAATATGACTGCTCCATGATAAGGGTCAGTTCACTGCTTTCACCAAAATAGCATCCATATAAATGATTGTCTTCTATCAAGTCACTTCCTGAGGTTAAAAATTACACTGTTTTATATAACCTATTAAATAACCAATGAACTCATTGGGTCTCTGTTGTAACAGTAGTCCATGATGATACTGATGCTTCTATTTAGGAAGGAGTCAAGGGTTCTAATTAGCATTTTATACTTATATCAATATCATGAATTTAGATGATTAAAAAATGACATTCAGTGCAAATGCTGACCCTACAAAATTATCATTCAATTGCAAATTAGACTGGTAACTGCTTCATAGTTTGGAATGAGCCGCCGCAGGCATTGGCCTCCATGTCAATGCACACAAAACTGAATATATGTGCTTTAATCAAGCAGGCGATATTTCCACACTAGACGGAACCTCTCTGAAACTGGTTGACAAATTCACCTACTTAGGAAGTAGTGTCTCATCAACTGAAAAAGACATCGACACACGGCTAATGAAGGCATGGACAGCTATCGATAAGCTATCGGTCATATGGAAATCAGACCTGACTGATAAAATGAAATGCAGTTTCTTCCAAGCAGCGGTCGTGTCGATACTGCTGTATAGATGCACCACCTGGACGCTAACAAAATGGCTCGAAAAGAAGCTAGACGGCAACTACACATGGATGTTGTGAGCAATATTAAACAAGTCCTGGCGGCAACACCCCACAAAGCACCAACTATACGGCCACCTGCCTCCCATCACGAAAATTATCCAAGTTAGATGAACCAGGCATGCAGGACACTGCTGGAGGAGCAGACAAGCTCATAAGTGATGTACTCCTATGGACCCCCACTTATGGCCGAGCAAAAGCAGGACGACCAGCTTGAACATACATACAGCAACTATGTGAAGATACGGGATGTAGTCCAGAAGACCTGCCGGAGGCGATGAATGATAGGGAAAAGTGGCGAGAGAGGGTCAGGGATATCCGTGCGGGCAGCACGACATGATGATGATACCATTGTAAGAGTACCGCTCTCATAAAAATTTTCTATGATGTGCTGCTTTTGACAGGTTATAGTTATATCTTCTTCACCTGGTTTTGATGATGGGGGCACTACTCATGTAGTATGTCTTGGGCATCTTGAACCCATCCTCTCCAGGTCTACAACTGGTTTAAATTCAGAGTTTTCCTTCTAGACTGGTTGCCATACAAAATTGAAAGAATCCAGTCTACCTTACAATTTACTTATAGCTGGAAGGAGAACAGTTGGATGCATACCTTTCACAAAGGTATTAGTGCTATGTGAAATGCAAATAGCCTCATTCAGGATTTGAACTCATGTCACCAAGTCCACTTCCCCAACATAACCATTACACCATGAGCACCTCTTTATATATATATAAAATGAAAAGTTTACTAATATATGTATGTTTGATTAAATAGAACAAACACTTCATTTCTGCATATCTTATTGATCTGTTCTAGTCTTCATATGTTACTTGATTTCTAGATGGAATGAATTCAAGAAGGTACCATATTTTACCTACAAGTACTTTCAGCACCAACTGGGGCCATCTATGGGGGGAACAAATAATGAAATGACAACCACAATAATGAGTCATACATTTAGATAAAAACTCGGAAGAACAAGTGGGAGTGGAATTTACAAAAGAAAAGAATTTTACTAGAGGTAAAAGGAAGAATTGGCAGGAAAAGTATTAAAGGAATTTTAGAATGTGGCTTCTGTATTCAAAGATTTATTAACCTTTATATAGAGTTTTTTATTGTTTTTCTCTTTGTGTAATATAGAGGTGTTTTTAGTTCCCGCTCCCACTTGTTCTTCCTCCATCTCTTTATATAAATGTATATGACTTGTCATTGTGCTTATCATTTCATTATTTGTACTCCAAAGATAGCTCCAGCTGGGGCCAAAAATACTTGGGGAAAAATATGGTACCTTCTTGAATTCATTCCATCCAGAAGTCAAATGATTCATACGAAGACTTGAACGGATCAACAATAAAATAGGCAGGAACAAAGTGTCTGTTTTATTTAATCAAACACGTTTAAAAGATAAAATGTTACCTAGATATACATAATATATTGATATGATGTTTCTATTGGAGGATAATCCAATCTGATTAACTCAAAGGGGAAATTATATTGAAAGAAAATTATTCAAATTTTTTAAAATGCTTTTTTTTTATCATTAGGCTATAGATTTATTGATATATCTACATATGCAATTTGAAGAGTCAAGTAATCTGATCAGACAATCCCCTATTTGGAGAGTATACTAGACAATACAAATATATCATTTGGAAAATTTAATGGTTTGATGGCTATGGAACAAGTGTTGCAAGTTAGATTGATCCTTACTGAGTAACTTACCTCACATTTGTAGTCTTGAGACATACTAAGCTTAGTAGATATTATAAACTTTACATTGTACACAAGTATGATGGTTATTGTAAAGAAAATGGAATAAGTGACCCAAGATCAAATCCTGAATGAAGCTGTTTATGTTTCATTTTGTGTTAATGACCTTTGGAAAGATAAAAATCCCTCAGTTCTCTCTCCAGCTATAGGTAAATAGTAGGGCAGACTATGTTCTTTAGTCTTGATAAAGCGACCAGTCTAGTGGAAGGAAAACTCTGAATTCAAACTAGCTGTACCTCTTTTAAAAATTGACCTTGTGTCATATCCAGCCTGTAGTAGAGAGGGTGGATAAATAGATACATCACACACAAAGTACTAAAAACACATTAGTCAAATTCTCATCATGTTTATATATAACTAATTCAGCTAAAACAACATATCTTGGTGAGGTCATCTTGTAGCTTTTTAATAGAAATGAATGTGGTAAATACAGTAAGAATAATATTTTAATAAGGAATACTGACACTTTTTTGAAGAAACATGCCACACTCTAGTTGGACCCAAGTAAGTTCTATGTATAAATGGGTGTTGAAAAGTAAGGTAATTCCTGACAGTAAACAATGTGTTTGGCGTAAGAATGTTAACTGCATTATACTCAAAATATACAGGCAAGTAGATATGAATAAATGCATTTATAAATATTTTAAGCCCTACCTACTGAGTACAATGGATCCCTGCAACTATGCAGACTGAAAACCATACACTGCCAGAACATTAAAAACAATTATAAATAATACAATGATAAATTTATTAAAGACAGGTTCAACAATGCATGAAAGTAAGTATACATGGAAGAGGTTAATTATGTAAATTTATAATAATCTAAGCATGATATAATTCTTTCTACAGTTTAGGTTTTATTCTTTTATTCATTTGACCTTTCTAAAAAGTAAGTATACATACAATCACTCCATCATGAGTAAGTTGTGACACAAGGTCAATTTTTAAGCAGAGAACTGTCGGTTTAAATTCAGAGTTTTCCTACTCCTAAAGAACTCAGTCTACCCTACTTATTACCCATATCCGTGGGAGGAACAAATGGATTGATATCTTTCTCAAAAGCATTAACACAAAGTGAAATGCCAAAAGCCTCCTTCTGGATTTGAACTCAGATTGCTAATTCCATTTCCCATGACACTAAATGTGCCTCTCAAATAATAAGACAGTAAACATATGCATAGCATTATCATTTCTTTTAATGTTTTCTACATTCTAAAATTTCGCTTGAGATGAATTTTCAGTTGAGAAAACAAGAAAAAATTGTATGGAGCTAGGTCTGTGGAGGGTGTTGCATTTTTTAAAAAATGTATAGAGTAGCTTCTAATTTAAAAAACAAAACAAAACCAAAACATTACTATTAAACTTGCTCAGCTGTGCACGTGCCTTCAATAAAATTTTTAAATTGGAAAAAAAAAAAAAAAAATCAGATTTGATACTTTTTGATCTCACCTTGTATATTACTTATGGAGATGAGAACAACACATCTGTCTTCTCTTGATATCCTTAAGAAGTAACAAAAAACTTTCGTTTGGCAAAATTATATCAAAGCAACAGAATGTTTGATATATATTAAAAAAAAAATCAATATGGTAGGAATTCATATTCCTATTAATTCTATTGAACATATCTCAAATTAAAAACTGTCTGTCTGTCTGTATATATAAAACCCTTTACATCAATTTCTTCACCGTAGCCTCTTAAACAGATCAGTATATGGTGTTAACACAGAAAGGATACAGTAGTCAATACTAAATACTAGCTTACAGTAGGATGTTTTTAGTCATTAATTTTTAGTGAGGAAAAAGTATATTATATGCAGTTAAAAAGAATAAATCTGAAGTGTCAGAATTCAGTCTGAACTGAACCTTCTGGCCTAGTTTAAAACTTTTCTAAGTATGACTAATAGTTTCTGAAAGTTTGGTTGAAATTGAGCCAAAAATGGTGGAGCCTAAGATTCAGAGACAGAGGGACATTTAGTAATATTAAGTTAAAAAGTGAATAGGAAATTGCTTTATGCTTTAGAGCAAGGCTTCTCAAAGTGGTCCACATATGTATTTACCCAAACCCCTCCACATGAGCAGGATGCGACAGAAGTCAATTTTAAGAGACATTTAACAGGTTTGAATTTAGAGTTTTCCTTCTCCTTAACAGGTTGCCATACTAGAGTTAAAGATTCTAGATTGCCCTACTATTTACCCATAGCTGGAAGGAGAATAGTTGGATTCATACCTTTCCCATGGCTATTAGTGCTAAGTGAAATGCTAACAACCTCACCCAGGATTTGAACTCAAGTGATTGTGTCCATTTTCTATGATGGTAATCATTACAACACAAGTGCTTCCATAAAAGTGGTTCATATAGACCACTGAGAGTGAATAAAAAACAGTGGGATCCACAGGAGGTGAATTTACAAACTTGCATTTATAAATCCCTTTATAACAGAACAAAAATTGTATCATGTAGACAAGTTGCCAGATATTGAAAACTAAAGAGAAATATCCCAAGCTTTGTGCAACTGTTGAGTCAATTTTACTAGCTTTTTCAAGTTCGTATATGGTGGAATTTGTGTATTATTTCCTAAGCAAATAGAGATGCACTTTAAACAAAAAGAATGTGGTAATTTGCAGCAAAAACTCACAAACCTGCAACCTAATATTCATGATCTCCCAAGTGCCCACTAAACCTACCCTTCACATAATTTAAGAATTAAAAGTTTGTTTGCATTTATAGTTTCTTTTACAGATTCTTTTCTCATGTAAATTTTAAAAAATTTAATATTCAATTAATTCATTTGGGAGTGAATGGAAATTAAATTTGGTTACAAGGGGTGCATCAAGTAAAAAGATAGGAAGCCCTAGTTTAGATTTGTTAGGTTATTTGATAAAATGAATATATCAGTGTATGGAACATATATTGTGGGTTTCTACAGATTATCAAAAACTAAGATTTCAACATGTGTGTGTGTGTGTGTATATATATATATATATGGGTTGAGAAGCTTTACTCTTAGAGCATTTTAACACAATCTAAATAGATATACATGATATGTAAGAGTTTAGTTTGTAATTTCATTTTCAAATGAGTTAGAACTAATTTGCTTGCACACTAATATTGCTTTATTTCTATACAGTTAAATAGTTTCAGTTATTGTTAACACTTATAATTCTATTCAATATTAATCATTTGTCTGCACGCAGTTAAATGGTTCCAAGTATTTCTATGTATTACTAACAATTCAATCAAACATCAGTCATTGCTTTACACACAGTTAAATGAACAAATGGTTCTATTTCAAACAATTCATTTTAGTATATGTACACAGTTTAAATGTCAAACAGTTCTATTTGACTCCATAGATAGGAACCTATCAGGTACTACCACTCCTGGTCAGAGTGAACCTGGGAGCAATTGCAATGAAGGAGTACACCACGTTCCTCAAAGCTCCAAGACTGGAGTGTCATCATCAGATTAATTAATGTCATAATCAGGACACTCGTTAACAGAGTCTTACTCCTCTGCAGAGAAGCAGTTGGTGTATTCTACAGTCCCAGCCAACTGGGCTGTTTTATTTGTGAATATACTCACAATGTTTTATATTTAATCATTTTTTTCTAACTTAATAGCTGCATACATTTAAATATATGCCATATTTATGAGACAAGCCAAAAACTTACTGCCAGATTTGAAATTTACTTTTGTTTGTGGGTATATTTCCAGAAACAATGAAAAAAATGACTAAACAAGATTTTAAAAAGTCAGAGCAACTAAAATAAAAAAAGAAAATGCAGATATACTTTTAATATTTGTATATGCTTGTATTTATTAAAATCTTTCTTCACTGGTTGGATGTGATGCAAAGCAGAATAAATCTGGTTTGAATTCAAAATTTCCCTTCTCTTAGACTGGTTTCCTACCAAAGCTAAAGAACCCTGTCTGCCATATTACTTACCCATAGCTAGAAAGAGGGACAGATGGAATCATGTCTTTTCCAAGCTGATTAGCACAAAATGAAATGCAAACAGCTTCATCTGGGATTTAAACTTGGGTTGCTGATTCCATTTCCTACAGGCCTTTGCATATGTATATCTATATAGACTTGCACATGTTTTTAAAGACATACATAAATTTGTAAATATTCATAACTTCATATTATATGAAAAAAAAAACAGTCGAAGTTATAAGGCGAAAGTGTAAATAAAAATAGAGTATGAGTGAAAATTTTTCTTTCTTTAAAAGAAAGAAAAACCCAGGTCTATAAATCTGTAACTCAAAAATTGATTTTTTTCTTTTCTCTTATTCAGCATTATTGGATCAACCAATCAAGATGAGCTCACTCTCTGGTTTAGAGGATCAATACTGTAAATATTGGGCGACAGAATAGAGATTTATACTGCAGGATTTTTAGATGTAAATTTTCATAAATACTAATTACATTATAATAAAAGCAATGCATGAAAAGTAATAACTTTTGATCACACATAGTATTAATGTAAATTCAAATTAAAGAGGTTATGAATACAGTCCTAAAAATTGTGATTATAAGAGTAGTAAAGACTATGAGAAACATAAAGAATAAGAAAATATCTTCCAATTTTGTATCAAAATATACTTACTTAAAGGCTGTCTTTGGAGACTATTAAGCTAATTATCATCACATTTTATCTATAGAACTTATAATTATCATATTATTCATAAAAAATCATGGTATTATTTATGTATTTATCTATAATATAGCTAAATTTTTCTGCTATATACTTTTTAAGAAACTTTATTGCAAAACAAACTAAATTATTTTAAATTCAAAACAACTTAAATCAGTGAACTTATTTTGAGAAGCTGCTCAGTACTTATTTTCATTGTAAATTTATTTTTTTAAAATCAGCTGTCTCATCTCTGAGAAACTTTATTTTATAAAATCTGATTTATTTTAAATTCAAAACAAATTGATTTGTTTTGTTCTACATTTTGAAAATGTCCAATTTAAGAAAATTATCTTTCTTTAATAAGCTTTTGTTTGTATGGGTTTTATGGCATATCAACCTTTATAGTTTATTCAATGCCAAATCCATTTTTATACAAATAAACAGTTCTATTTCAAACAATTCAGTTAAGCATAAGTACACAATTCAATTGTAAAAAACATTTCTATTTCAAACAATTCAGGTTAGCATACAAAAACAGTTCCATTTCAAACAATTCAGTTTAGCATACAAAAACAGTTCCATTTCAAATAATTCAGATTAGCATAAGTACACAGTTTAAATGTCAAAACAGTTCTATGTCAACAAATTCAGTTTAGCATTGGTACGCAGTTTAAATGTCAAAACAGTTCTATTTCAAACAATTCAGTTTAGCATAAGTACACATTTTAGTTTTATTTGACCCATAGCTAGGGTCCTTTCAGATGCTACCACTCCGGGCCAGAGTGGACCTAAGAGCGATGGCAATGAAGGGGTGCTCATCATTCTCCAAAGCTCCAGCATGACTGGAACCTCACCATCAGATTGTTTAGTGTCATATCTGGGACACTTGTTGGAGGGAGGGGGATTACCCCTCTGCAGAGATGTAGTTGGTGTATTCTACAGCCCCAGCTGACTTGGCAATAATAAGGTTTTGGTTTGGTTTCTTTATTTAATGGCATATCAACCTTCATGGGTTACAGAAAGCCAAAGCCATCTTTGTAGAAGAACAGAAGTGGTATGATCTAACCCATAGCTGGGGGCAGGGATAAGGGAGTTCATACCTTTGTCAAAAGTATTAGTCTGAAAGTGAACATACTAATGTGACTGGAGTTTGAACTCTCTTACTATGATGTTGCAGTCAAGCATGTTAGCCACTATACCACAGAGACTCCCCCAATAATTTTTTTGATTAGAGAAAAACTTAATTAAAAAATAAATAATAATAATTCATTCAAATAATGATGTACCAACAATTAACTAAGATATCTAAAAGCAACATGCAATAGAAATTTCTATAACATGTTCCTTTTAAAAATTAGAATCTTTTATCATGCACATTGTTTGAAAGTGTTCACACTGCTGGATGCTCACCCATCCGTGCAGTTTCAAATCACACTAGTTATAAGTCATTGATTATATATAAATCCATTCATTTCAGCAGTTACACATTCAGGTGAACAGAAAAAAATTTAGTGACAACTGCAAATAAATAATAAATACCCTATATTCACCATTTAATAGTTATTTCATTTCAAAAATTATAATGGTTGAGGAGAGAGAAAACATACTTCTTATACTATTATTATTAAATAGCAAATTTGATTTAAAAATTGCTTTAATTGCTAAGAACACTTTAACAATATTGCACAAACAAAAATCTCATTATGGAGGGCCATTTTTGCTGTGATTTGCCTCATGAATTAAAGGCCAGAAATGGAGTAAGAATTCTGCTTGAAAATACAAGGTAAAGGAGAAATCAACCACTAACACTTGAAAAAATGCATATATGAATTAGATCATTATGATCTAGATCCATGCAAATGAATTTCTTGAAAATAAGTTTATGAAACATAAGTTAATAAATATGAATAAATGGAAGAACATACCATGATTGATGTGTAGATTTTTATATTCAAACCAACAAAAATTTCTTAGAATCCAGAATTGTACTGATGGCATAAAGGCTTCTTCCTGTTTGAAGACAATAAACCAAACAAAAATATCAACTATTTTTGTGTTAAGAATACCAACCAATATTTTACATTGTTTAATGTTTACCATTTTATAAAATACTAGCGTTTTGACAATTATAAAATCAGTTTCCACAATAATCAAAAACAAAATCAAGATGAAATTAATACTGAATACTTTTCACATATTTTTAATGGTCTAAAACAGAATCATTAATTATTTAGATAATATAAGCTATATTAGGCTGTATCAAAAGAATGTTTTTCTAGCCCCTTACTCTAAAGCTTATTTCATATACATATCAAAAGATTTGTCTTATCTATATTATTATTATTATTTATAATATTATCTTCAATACAATTCCACTTTGTTTTAGATGTTATCAGGGCTGATACAAATATTGAGATTTTGGTAATATTGAGACCATTTTAAATTGGGCCTCAAAGCCAATTTAGCTGATCACAAAATTTGGGAAGTGGAAGGAAATGAAACAATATCTGATTGAAGTGCCTAAAATTAGATCAAGTATTTTAAGGGCAGGACTGGTGCCTTGAAATAAAGCACAGAAATCAATGAACACCAGTTATTATCATGTTTTAAAATGCAAGGTAAAGGAGAAATCAACCATGAACACTTGACAACTTTCAAAAGAGCTAGGATGATTGAAAGATACCATATGTAGAGCATTGTATAAGCTCCAAAAACATACAGCATATTTCAAGTGGTTCCCTATAAACACCCAGTGGATTAAATACTTTTGATTAACCTCAATATTTAAGGTATCCTTGGTATGACATTGAACTGCATTTGGTGGTGAGGCTCCAGTTCTAAAGAGTGGCATTCCTTTAATGTCATTACTCCAATGTCAATTCTGACCCAGTCTGGTAGTATCTGAGTCCCATCTGTAGGTCAAATAGATCTGAGACAATAGTTTTAGAATACACTTACTCTTAAAACATTGATATTGTAGCTCAGTATGAAGTGTTTACATCTTTAAAATAATTGAACTTTTTTAATATATTGGCTCTTAAAACATATCACAATTTGATAGGATTTGTAAAAAATAATTGTTAGCAAATAATAATTATTATCATTAGTGGTATTGGGAATACTTGCTACCACATAATTGTGTACATATGTATTAAGAATAGAGACTTGAAGCTATAATAGTTTATAAATGATTATTATCAAATAGGAATAGTCTCTTAACTATATAAGTCCTTGCAAAAAAAGATTGACTTCAATGTTAAATAACCTAACATGGCTGGTTGGTTTTACATACTGTAAAACTACCCAACCAGAGAAATATTTTGGTGATAATTACAGACTTCTAGATACTATTGGATTTTTAAAAGTCTGATAATAAAGTAAATTTTGTAGTTTGGGTACAAGAACAACAATTGTCAAACTGACAAACATTTCCAGTTTGACAATGAATCAGTTTATAGGTTATTTTATATATATATATATATAGACACATGTTTGGTTATGTACAAAAAGAATTCTTGGCACAACCAAGAGAATGGCTTTTTTACTTAATCTTTTTTTATTGAACTTTTTGGGAAGGATAAAAAAATGCTTATGCCAAATGTGACTTATGGTAAAGTCACATTGAAAACACTGGTTCCTGTCAGGTCACTGAAGTTAAGCAGTGATGAGACTGTTCAGTTCTGAGATGGGTGACCATTCAGAAATGGCAGGTACTGTAAGCAAACCTGTGCCAGACTATGCAATGCTTAATGAATAGCATGTTAAGTGTTGAATAACGGGATGAATATGTAGAATCACACACACAGTTCATGGCTCTAGGTCATTCCCTTCTGCCAGGTTGGGGTCTTTTATTTTCAGTATCCCATTGTGTAGTTGTGTGTATTATATATAACACACACACAGTATATCAGAAGAATTGTTCCCTGTTATTAAGTGTATATGATGTGCAATTTGCATAATATTCTTAACACATGTTCAGGAGCAATGATTAGTAACTTAGCCAAGTAGACCAATACTACTGTAGTGAGTTTGATCATCTCTAGATACTTGACCAGAATGGCTTTGTATTTAACTATACTAAACAACTAGATATTGTATGTGAAAAATATAGAAACAAATTAGTTATAAAAGTGAACAAACTCTCAATAATCTTTCAAGCAAAAAATATAAAAATAAATTCTCAAATGTCGACTGGCATAAAATTAAACAAACAAAAACATATAATCCAGTCAATGAACAAGAGTTAAAATAAAGATGATCAAAATATTCTCTTGTACTCTTGTGCATAACTCAAGACTTGTATACAAAAAATGTGACATGAAAATATTGCAGTGAAATTAAGCTTTTTTTCTCATTCCCAAAAGACTAAGTTCTACCTCATCCTATCACACAGATGTAGTTGACACTGTGGTATTTGATAAGAAGTACTGCTATACTTGCCTGTCAGGTAAGTAAAGGATTTTTCTGTTGGCTATCCTGGTTGGAATTCAGTGTTGTTCTTCTAGACAAGCTACTTCACCAAGGCTAGAGAGCCCAATCAATAATTAAGTACATACTAGGAAATTTCTTTACTTGAGCAATATAAAGGATACCTAAGATTACTGTTATTTAGGCTCTCAAATATATAACTAAATTTCATATATAAGAAAATCATTTAAAAAAACAAAAACAACCAACGCAAACAGTGATTTATTCATATAATGAACACATTTTTTGGGGAAGGAGTGCTTTCACTAAAGAGTAATGGTCAGCCTGTTAATGCTGCAGACGGTGACAACAGCACAGCATATGATCTTCATTGGGTTTTCTCACACTTGTGACCTTGTAATGTACAAAGTAAATATCAATTTAAAAACACTTTACTTTTGAGCAGTTTGTTTGGGTTTTATGGCATATCAACCTTTGTAGGTTATTTAATGCCAAATCCATTTTTATACAAATAATCAGTTCTATTTCAAACAATTCAATTTAGCAGATGTACACAGTTTAATTGTCAAAATACTTCTATTTCAAGCTATTCAGTTTAGTCAAACAGTTCTAATTCAAGCAATTTAGTTTAGTATAAGTATTGTTTTTGTTTACATAGTTAAATGTCAAAACATTTCTAATTCAAACTATGCAGTTTAGTTCTGTTTGACTCATAAATAGGGCCCTATCAGGTGCTACCACTCTGGGCCAGAGTGGACCCAGGAGTGATGGCAATGAAGGGGTGCTCTGCATTCCTCAAAGCTCCAGCATCACTGGAACCTTACCATCTGATTGTTTAGTGTCATATCAGGACACTCATTGGGGATGTTTTACTCCTCTGCAGAGATGTAGTCGGTGTATTCTACAGCTCCAGCTGACTGGGCAATATAGAGCAGTGGTTAGTAACTTTGTTAAGTATACCACTACTAATGTAGTGAGCTTGAAGCACACTGGGTGCTTCACCAATATGGCTTTAGTAAATAACTGGATATTGTACATGCAAGACAAAGTAGCAAACAAGTTATAAGTGATTTGTCAAGCCCTTTTCATAGTACTTTCAATATTACTTTAACACATGCACACAAATGTAGATATTTCTACCAAACTCCATAATGTATATTCTTAATATTTGAAACTTATGAGGTAATTAAAAAAATAAAAATTATAACAGTAGAAAAAGATGATAAAGATAGCTACATACATACAGAGATTTTCCTTTACAATAAAAGATAAAGTTATTAAATATTTTCAATATTTGAAACCGTAGAAACTAATCAGTTAGGTCATTTTAATACTTGTTTTTGTAAAGCAATTATTCTGTTTAAAAAATAAGGAACTTTATAAAATACATCGTATACAACTAAAAACATTGAAGAGTATGACTTCATTTTTTTTTTTTAATAAAAAGAACTTAAAATTGGTTTGCTCGAGTTCGATTAGTTTCACAGTCAGTAATTAACCAGAATATAAAAAAAAACCCAAAACATTAATTTCTCTTTTTAAAAAATTCCAAAGACGCACGCACACACAAACAGCAAATTAAATTTAAAAAATGTAATTTTTATGTCCCATATCAGAACCATAAACATTTGTCTTATTGTGGGAAAAAAATTAAATAATTTAAAAATTAACCGGTCATTCAAAAGTATCATAAATTAAGATAATTTAAGACAATAGTCAAATGACGATTGGTGTATTCCTTAGTGTTAATTTTAATTTTGTTTATATTTGATATATGATGACGACTGAAGATGTTGATTTCGGGATGGGTTTTAGTTTTTTTATTTTCCTATCTTTCCATTCGATTATGAAAAAAACAAAAAAAAATAACATCACAAAGTTTGTTTTTTTTTTTTTTTTGGCGGGGGGAATAGTACTTGAATGAATAGACCTATCGATGCTACATATCTTTCTTTTTCTTCCCATAATAATATTATTCAGCATTTGACATTTTTCTACCGAGCAGTAGGAAGGGAGTGAACGCAACCTTTTCGTGTTCACCGGTCGTGAAGCCAAAGGACACCGTTTTCATTTTATTTTTGTATTTTTCTTTCCCAAAGAAAAATAATTAAAAATCCTTATGATAAAAGTATATAACAATTTAGCATAAGAAAAATAATTTTTCTTCTATCTTAAACTGTAGTTTTCAAATGTTTCAAATAAATAAAATGATATAATCAATTGAAAAGTTCCATAATTTTGATTGAATTGATTAATTAAATTTAATTTTTTGATTAGACATTTGTAACGCACCGAAATAATGGACATATCGTGGATACTGGATGGTACAATCATTATATATATATATATATATATATATATATATATATATAAAAACAACCTTTGTAAACTTTTTCCGCTGCAAAACAAAGCTTTAGTAAAAAGAGTGTTCCGAGTGAACAATTCAACTAATGGCGAGAATTCTTAAAATTATATATATATATATATATATATATACATATATAATAAAATGATGCTGAAAATTTATTAAGTGTCGTCATTAGTTTAAAAAAAAAAAAAAAAAAAAAAAAGTAATGAAGAATCAAATAAAGCATCTACATTATTTCTTTCAAAATTTATCTCTAAATTTCGGCGATTGTATAGAATAGTTCAGTAATGAAATATTCCGTTATATTTGTAGTTATGTTTAACAAAAAATTATACAGAAATAATATATTCACCATCCAGGTAACTTTTTCAGTCATTTGCTTAATTTATTTTTTTTACTAAGTGAACAGTTATATTCAAGTCCTCAAAATTGTCGACATTCCTTTTGTGATTGAGGGAGAGAAATCTTGCACAAAGTTCTATTTATGAACTCTGCATAAAAGAAATTAGTCAATTTTACACGTTTGTCGTCAACAAGTGTTTATTGTTAAAGGTTTGTTGTTAAAGACAATACCCCAAAAAGTTAAAGTTTTAATTCTAAAATCTTCTGTCGGAAATCAAAAGTAAATTTGTCTTTCTGTCAAACGACAGGTTCATGTTCGTGACCTTCAAAGAAATAAAATAAAATTCATATAGTAAAAAATAAATAAATAAATAAATAAATAAGTACCCAAATTTGGTTGGAGAAAGTGAAGAAAATAGCTCTACATGATCTTGTTTTGGGGGTTTAAACACTGAAACTATTTCCCAACTTTAATGGATCATTAAAGTGATTTTGATGTAAAATTATTTCCAAATAATCAAAAGACAAAAAGAGATAGAAGAAAAAAAAAAAAAAAAAAAAAAAGAAAAGAAAATTTTCTTGATTCAAGGAAAAGAGTAATTAACCCAAGTGAGAAAGGAATAGCTATAAACACTTAAATTTTACTTTGAAATATCCATATAATTAACGTGATCATTAAGTTACTAATTATTTGTGTTAAGTACAGTGTACAATTAAAAAAACATAAAATAAAGGATAGAATTAAGCATAATATAAAAATAATAAAGAAAATATAACAGATTTACGTGGAAAGGTACCGCGTGTTTCGTGCCTCACATAAAAATAGCGAACAACACGTACACAAGATTATCAATTATTACTAATGGAAACAATCGCTGATACTAACCTACAATGATTTGTTTTGGGAGAGAAAAAGAAACCTTTTCAGTTTTTATCGACACCAGAACAGGAATAATCAGGTAAAAATCTTTAAATTGTAAGGTTTAAACCAAAAACGGCGTGTAAACTAAAAGAACCAGGGAAAAACCGGTGATCAACTAAGGGAAGTAACTCTGAGGTTTTATGGAAACCTAAAAAATACGGGTACCTTGAAGTATAAAAATCATTTCTGAACTACTGTTTAATCAATACCGTAGTCCATCTTAAAATTCCTTTACTTCAAAACAAAAAATCAAATTATGAAACTATAAGTTCAGACAGTTTTTAAAAAGGAAATTTTAAAATGAATCAAATTTTGTTTTTTCCCCCTTTTTCACTAGTGTAGTGATTATAAGTTGTTTTATGCTGTCAATTCCCAATATCTGATAGATACCAGGAGTTGTACGGAAATAAGAAAATTGCGGAAAAGGAAAAATATCATTTTCTTAAAAGTCTAGGTAACCGCCAAAAATTTTAAAGAAAAATGTTAAATTTTCGATCATATCTAACTGAACACTATGGAACACTCCCAGCTTTCTTAACTAATTATGATTATATCGTTTTCAACATGCCGTAGTTATTTGTTTTGCTTCATGAAGTTATTACCCAGATAGATTTGGAGACGAGAGTGACCTCCCTTCTGTAGCAGACCTCTCCTGTCAGAGACTGGAACTCTCTTGTGGAGGGCCCAGGTTCTTTCACAAAACACTCGTTTCTTCTCTGATTTACTTAGATGAGGAATTAGAACCAGCCCGGCGGAACAAAAACGCTTGGCAGGGAAGTAAACCCCCATACAGTTGAAATAACACCCCCTGTTTCTTTCTTCATCTATTTCTTCCTTAAATTCTAACTCCTTTGTGGACTGAAGTCACTCAGTGTGATGGTGAACTGTTATGTCGTTGTTTTTAGAGCAGAAGTGTTATTTTAGTGTGAATGAATGAATGTTTCTGGGGTCGTATTGTTGGTCGGTGCTGCTGCTCGTCGTCGTAGAAAGTGGTAGAGGTGAGGACGACGGCGCTTGTGGGAGGTGTTGGTGTTGTGGTGAGGAGCTGGGAGCCCGGCTTGTGTGGTGCTACTTGTGGTTGTTGTTGTTAGGCTGTGGTGCGGCATGGCGAGACTCGGTAGCGAGACTTGGCGAGACTCCACCACCGGAGTCAAAATGGCGGCCAGCTGTTGCGGGGTGAAGAAACAAAAGCTTAACAACTCTATGCCGGCAATATGCTGCAACGGATCGGCCGTTCATCCCAATCACTACAAAAATGGATACACAGTAGCCAGTGCAGAAATGTGCTATTTTTGTTTTGACGTTCTACACAGCCATTTGTACAATTATGATCCGCCCAAAAGTCCGTCTTTCACTAACGATCCTTAGTAAGTATGGCCCTGCTTTTTTTCTTTTTTTTTCCTGTTTACAAATGGGATCCTCTAAAATAAGAAAAGAACGTTTGCTTTTCTTTCCTTTTACTTTTTTTATATTTATTTCTATTTACAAAGAAGATTAATAAATTGGGTATTGACTATTTTGCTTAAAAAGATTCTCTCCCTAAAAATACAAAAGTTTACAATTTTAAGTTTTTATTCAGAAAAAAAATTTGTCATAAAAAAGACATAAAAAAATCAAGTCCTATTCAAAAAATTTTCTATCCCCTCGATAACTTCATTGAATGTTTACATCGGTTACGAAAGAGAAACAAATGTTTCTCTATATTTTTAAAACTACTTCGTGACCTCTCTTTTATTCTTTATCTAGGACTAAAATAGTAAAATAAGAAAAAAACTGTATATATATATATATATATATATATATATATATATATATATATATATATGTGTGTGTGTGTGTGAGTAAACAAACGGTAAACCTGAACTGTGATATATATAATTTGGCTCTACCCAGCAACATGACATGATGTTGGGTTTATAGGCAAGTACAGATCGACCCATTTTTATTATGAGTTACAAGTGGGGCAATTATTGTGTGTAGGGGGGAGCTCTTTGCTTTGTTGATAATGCAAAGATTGCAACGAAAAAAGATAAATGTTAAATTTGACAAAAATCGTAATTATTCTCTTTATTGAATATTTATTTTATTTCTCTAGTTAATCAACGATAAAAGCAAATTAATTTTTTTTAAATTTACAAAAAAATTAAAAAAAATTCCAACTTAAAAATGGAACTTGCCTCTTTTAACATCTGTACTGGTATAAAAAAAAACCCAGGTCTATTAATAGGCTTTTTTTCTTTTTTTCCGTTGGTCTTGGTCTAAGAATGTGAAATCTTAATTTGTTTATGATAGATAAAATAAAAACAAAACTTTTCCCCCTATTGATAAGAAAGAAGAAAAGAGTTCTTTGTGATTGTGAGATCTGAGGTAGAAAGATATATATATATATATATATATATATATATATATATATATATATATAAAATAACGCTTTTATCTTTGAACGCAAAGATTTTTTTTCTTTTTTAGAAAAAGTTCTATATGGATTTTTATTATTATTTGATAAATTTCTTTTACTAATCCTTCTCTCTCTTTTAAGTCTTCTATATCTTTTCACTCATCTGTTATATACCTCACCTCCCGTATCACAATGAGAAATTAAGTGAAAAGGATCCCCCACTTTGTGATCATCCCATGTTGGACAATAACTATTGACTATGAAGAGGGTCCGTTTTCATTGCCTTTAAAGTTTTTGCCATTAATATCAAATATTTTAATTTTTTTTTTTAAATATCGAATTACTAATTTCTTGTATTTTTCAGCTAATAAGAATTTATTCTTTTTTCTTGTCTTTTTAAAAAAAATTTTAAAGACTGGCTCACTCCCAGTCTTAGGATCATCAATTCAGTTTATTGCAAAAATTATTTGTTTTTTTAATTAAAATAATGATAAATCTTTCATAACATCATTATTGTATATACATGTGTTCTAGTACATATGTACTGAGTTCTTTGTCAGAACCCACAATAATACTCTATTGTTGTGATTAATAGCTTTTTAGTAGTATCTTCTTGGACCGTCTTAGTCACAGCTCCCGTAGCACTCAATATTTGCACTCATCTCTGCTTTGTGTACAATTTATAGTATTTTTTTTTTTTTTTTTTTTTTTTTTTTACCGAACCCGGATTATTCTGTTCTTTGTTCAGATTATATTTTTTAATTTTAGAATAAGTGGATTTTATTTACTTACTTGGATGAATTAAATGTAAACCTGATGCTAACCATTTTAAAACGTTTTTTTTTTGTTTTGTTTTTTTTTTCATCCAATTACAATTAATTCTATAATGTTATAAACCAAACATTCAATTTGAATATTTTTGTTGGATTTTATTGTGACTAAAAATACTGTTGATTCTTTACCTCTTGTTTTTACGAGAGATAGTGTTTTCCTTAAAACATAAACAATATGTGTGTATATGTCTTTACTTTTTTCTGACTGTTGCTGCTGCTGCACACCAACTTAAACATGTGTATCAAGTCTTATTTATATTGATGACTACAATAATTTCCTTTGTTCTCTTTTATTTTAATTTTAATTTTTTTATTCTTACGGGCTGCATTAAACCACCTTGAGTGACATAGAATAGTATTAAGAGCTAGTCAGAGGTTACTTGAGGGTGAATCTTATTGAAGTTGATGACTGAGTGGGGAAACAGACACAACTAGTAAAATGTTATTTCTGTACATTTTGACCTAATTCATAGCCTTGCCCGCGGCAAACAAAGAGAAACTGTTGACATCTCATCCCTAATATGGGTGTTCAGTTAGAGAAACACTTCAGAGTTGCAGGAAGAAAAAAAGGGTGTGTTTCAATTACTTGTTTGTTGTTAGTCATACGGTAACATGAACTGGGCCCTTAGTTTACACACCATTATATTAACCCTTGACGTAAAGTATCCTTTTCTTTGGATTTGATTTGCATTTAATTACAAAACTAAAGAGTTATTTATATATATATATATATATATATATATATATATATATATACACACCCACCCTGATGAAAAATTAAGAGATAATTAGTATGAGTTTATTAATTTATTCATTCATTATTAAAATTTTGTTTAAAATTATCTATTTTATTTTTTAATTAAGAAAACCCCATGTTTTTATATGACATTAAGTACACGTAATGGTTATCTGTTCTTAATCAATTGGACACAATGCATTTTTCTTAAGGTATAAAGAATGATTAAGAAAAAAAAAGAAGGGACTATATTAATCTGCCTAAATTCTTTGTTTAATTGCACAATTCAAATAAAATTATGTAGATTTACATTTTGAGAAAGTTTTGTACTTATGAATGGTGTCCTTGAGGTTGAATCTAGAATCATTGGCCCAACAACTGTTATTTAACTCAGTGTATCAAAATATTTCTTTTGGGTAATTGTTTTGAAAAAAAAAAAATAACATGAACAGTTTTTCTGTCATAAAAGATTAAACAAATATCCAAAGAACCTATGAATGTTGTTTCTTATGTGGCAAGTAATAAGGCTTTTTCTTTCCTGTGTGTTTTCTACATTAACCTTTTAACTAGATAGCTGATTAATTCTTTATTGAGTAACTATCTGCTTACATCCTCTTTCTTGCTGCCATAATTTAATGAAAAATATTTAAAGAAAAAACTTGGCTTTGTACCATAAAGTAAAAGATTGATATTATGGGTTGATTTTTTTTTTTTTTTTTTTTTTTTTTTTTTTTAATTTTTAAGAAATTGTATTTTTTTTTTTTTTAAACAATCAATTTGGGATCACATCGCATTAATGTGTTAGAATAAGATCATGTAATTATAAAAAGATCAATTAGATTTTGCAACAAATTCATTGGTTTGAAATGAAGATTTGAATTTGACAAAGATTAATTAAGTACTACAAAATTTTAGCATCATCTCTAGAAAGAATTCATCTTTTCCACCATTTGAGGTAAAACTTTTTCCAAATATTGTAAAGGGATCTTTTTATTATGAGACATTTTTTAATTGAAATATCAATAATTGAAGTTGGTAACTTTTTAAATACAGCTAAAAAGAAATAACTTGTATTGTACTTAATGGGAGTGTATAGCACTATTTAACTCAGTTTATCTAAGAATATTTCAATTCATTAGTAATGCACTGAACAATGTTTATTCATGAAAATATGTTCTTAGATATTGTTGGCTATTTTAGGTGTTTGTTTTATAGCGAGAAAAAGAACTCAAATTCAATTTATAGAATCTGCTATAATCTATTATTACAAAGATTTTTTTTTTTATTAAAACCTTGCAACATGCGGAACAATATATTTGTTAAAATATCACATTAACTATGAATTGATATGTTTATTGTATAACTGTTTGGAATGATGAAAGCAAATTTATAGTCGGGTTGATGATTTTGTTTATATGCTATGCTTTATTTTATCTTGTTTTATTAATATCAATCCACCTCTCCATTTTTCTATGATTAAAGTTGTCTGATATATTTTGTTGTTGTTATTTTAGTTTTACTTAAAGGCTACTTTCAGTGGCTATTAAGCTCAATATCAAGTGATATACTATTTATAGAATTTATAATTATAAATATTACCAATGAATAAGGGAAATGAGTATTTATTAGTTATTTCCCTTGAGAAATTATAATTGGGGTGAGTGTGAATATAGAAAAATAAGCTATTATTATCAGGTTGAAAATTGGATTTGAAATTGCTGTATTATTTAAGAGCCATTTAACACTATTGTGCTAACAAGCATCCTGCTATGATGTGCTGTTTTTGCTATGTTATGATAGCATAAATAAATTGAATCATTATAGTATAGGGTTGCAGCAGTAATAATGTATATAATTTTTTGAGAGTTCATAAGTTTCTTTATTTTGTCATCTAAAAACTATTATCCCAAGCTATGTACATTTTTTTTTTGTTGTCATCGTTTTTTAATTAAGAGAGGTATCCTTGAATATCTGTATTAATTGATACTCAATATTGCTTATGAAATTTTCATTCTATGAACTGTTTTTTATTCATTTTTCCCCTTATAGTTTTAAACAAATTTTTGATACCAGATTGTAAAGTTTCTTTTCAAAAGGATCTTTTCTGTAGTTTAGCATTCACTGTTCTCATGTTAGAAAGAATTGCTTCAATGGGCAAATACAATTAATAAGATGAGATCATTTGTTATAAACTTGTATGATCAAAGCATAGTAAAATAGAAGATTACTTGCTTGAAAGATCAATGTTAATTATTGCTTCAAAATATCAAAATAATTTTTCTTTTAATAACTTGGGTAGAGTTTTTTGTTGAGCTTCTGTTAATTAATTTGCCTATTTATATATACAAAATGTTCATATCTAAAATTATAGAGCAGTTGTTTATAGCACTAATTGTTAGAATATTTAGCTAATTGTTTGTTTTAGGAAGCAGATGGTCCAGTTTGATTGTATTACAATTTTATATTTTACTCTTTGTATATTTTATTATGGAAATTCAAAGAAACAAAATGCTTGTAATTATGAGATTGCTTTGTGAATTTGACAATGTAGTAGGTTCATTTTACAATATTAAGTTTATAATTTGAGTGTCATAATTTTGTTTATTGCTTAAAAGTATATTAGTCTTATTTATTTGTGATTTTTGTTCTGATAAACTTCATGTGCATGTTTGTATACAAGCATGAGTAAAATTAACATTAACTGATTGCATATATTCTAAATAATTCCTAAAAAGTGAAGCATTTTTCCTCAATGCATCTTTCACTATTATCTACTTTAGATAGATTTTTGAAACTTTAAAATAGGATCCTGTTATGAACTTATAAATTTAGTATCTACTTTCTTCCTCTGTCAATTATATTTTGCATATTTTATAAATTTACATTACTAAATAAATTTTTTTGAAGACTCTTTGGGGATCTAAGAACCATATTCCGTAAGGCTTGAAGTTATTTATATATATATATATATATATATATATATATATATATATATATATGATTTTTTCAGGCATTTTCATTAGTTTTGTTATATGAATTATTCCTGACCTTTTAATTAGAAATAGTAATAACAAGTTAGCAAAAATAAACTGATATAAAATGTTTTACATGCATTCTAACTTTAACTTTTTCAGAAAAATAGATACCTCCATAATGTTTTACTAAATTTTTGAGTATTACTAATATTATTCACTTACTCAGACTAGTGTCTCCATCTTAATTGTTATTATAGTTACATTTTAGTCATGGTAATCTCTAATCTTCTTCAACAGACATCTCAAGAAGACTGCCCTATTGGCTGGGACTGTAGAATATACCAACTGTACCTATGCAAAGGGGTAAAACCTCCCCCTACCCACCCAAATGTGTGTCCTGAATATGACACTAAACTATCTGATGGTGGGGCTCCAGTTTTGGAGCTTTGGGGAATATGGAGTATCCCTCCATTGTCATTACTACCAGATCCACTCTGACCAGGTGTGGTAGTACCTGTTAGGTCCTATCTATGGATCAAATAGAACTATTAAATCATTTTCTATACTTGCCATTAACTGTATACAAACAAATAATATTGAATAGAATTACTGATGTTGAATAGCAATACTTTAAACTATTTAACTCTGTGCAAATAAAACTATTAATGTTAGATAGTAATACTCGAAACCATTTAATTGTGCAAACAAATGAGCTTTGGTAAGTTTAAAAATTGGTACCAACAAACTATTCATTTGCATATCATATATATTAAATATATATGTATAAACAGGATTTGGCATCAAATAACCTACAAGGGTTGTTATGCTGTAAAAGACAACCAACCAACCAACCAACCAACCAATACTGAAGGGTACAGCGACCAAAATGTTATGACAGTAAGAGTAAAGATAAGGTTACTTGTTTGAGTACACAAGTAATACCTTCATGTTGAAGTTCTGCATTCATTCAAGTAACAAAATTGTTTATAATTACATAGAGATGTTTTAACTATTGTTACCAAGAAACTATATTGCTATGACTTGAATACTTTTTCCTTTTGATCATTTATCTTATAAGGATATAAATATAATGTATAATACATAGAATGATTTACAGTTTTATGCTAGGCTCTTTGTGATTTAAAAAAAAATTTGAGTTAAATATAAAAATTGGTTATCTATTTAGACCTAAGTCCATATCAAAGGATTAGCTCATGATTGACCAAATCTCTTAAAACAAAACCCATCATTTTTCAATCATATTTTAATCCTAATCAGTTTTCTATAATCTTAATGCATGAAAATATTATATTACTCAGCCTTATCAATAAAGGGTGGTAAATGGAAACTAGTTTCTATGTTTGCTAGTAATTTATTTTTGACACGAGAAAATCAATCATGATTGGAATTGTATGATGTAAACAACAGTGGATTTTACTTTTCCTCTTAAATATTCATTTCAGATTTGAGTTATGATTGTAGTGTTTTTGTTTTGTTTTTTCATCTTATCTATTAACTTTCTTCCTTATTATTTTTTTTATACAAGTCATTCAGATTTACTCAGCATATATGTACATAGTTCAAACTATTAAATACCAAAAGAAATAATGATTACTTGATGATATCTATAATTTAATTTGTATTATTTTTGTAGTCTTAATTCAATAAATGTGAATTTTATAGAAAGTTGTTGTTTCAAAAGTTAGGTTTTTGACACTTAAAAAAAAGATATCTTATAAAGCTACTTTTAGTTATTAGAAATAAATTTCTTTCCCAGAACAGTAATATGTCCTGGGTATCACACGAAACTGCATTTGATGGTGAGACTTTAATCCTGGAGCTTTGGGGAATGTAAAGTACTCCTTCATTGTCATTACTTATAGGTCCACTTTGACCTGGAGTGATAGTACCTCTTAGAGTCCCATCTATGGCTCAAATAGAACTGTTCAATCATTTACTAAGGATTATTATTGGGTATTTAAAACCATACCTATGTACACATTATTTCTATTAGATAGGAATTCTTGGTAAATAAAATTACTAATGTTAAATTGCAATACTTGAAACCATTTAACTGTGGGAAAACAAATGAGTTAATTTGTTTAAAAATAAAGTTACCTACAAACTATTTGCATACAAATCATATATATATATATATATATAATTTGGCATTATATAACCCTCAAGGATTGATATGCCATTAAACACCAGCCAACGGAACAGTAATAAATCCACACAAACTTTCACCTTTAGGGATAAGATAATGCATTCTTTATATGTTCATTCATCTTTGATATATTTTTTTTCTTCAGTCATCCTCCTCAATCTTTTTGTATTCTTTGTTCTCCTATGCTCCCTTCTTACTCTTTGTCCAAGTATATTCTCTGGGAGTTGGAAGGCTATGTTATAAGCCTGGTATGTGTTATGCAGAGAGAAAGAAAGAGTATTTGGTGCATTCCACTGATCCATATATACACATCTGTAGATCCAACCTACCTTTTGTTTCTTGCCTGCTGTCTCATCTCACCTTACCAAACACAGTTCTATTTGTGACTTTTATTTTATTTATTTTTACAAAAGCCTTTTATTTACTTTATCTATTTATACATTTATTTCATAGTCAAGTATGCTTGATGCTATCTCTTATTCAGTTCCATTGAACTTTATGAAACTCCTTTCTAATAATAATGCTGATTCTATTATTATTAAGAAAAAAAAATCCTATGATGTTAATGGGCCATTAGACTTAATGGCTAGTTCATAGTATAACTCTTTATAAAAGATGTCATGTCTTATACTGTTGATGGAAAAGCTTTTACTCTGCAAGGAAATGTTTACCTGTCTATCTTTCCTTATCTCTTCTCACAATATGAGTGAAGTAAGCATTATTTTAGCACTAAGCCACTTAGCATAATTATGTATATATATATATATATTCCAACTAGTATTGAATTGCAAGAATTAAAATGTTCACAAGGTTTTCAAATAGTTTGTGAAAAAAAGTTTTTACTTTACTAATAATAAAAGGTGTTAGTGACTGAAAAAAGCAAAATTTTTTCAAATCTGTTACACAACCATTTTTTTCTTTTATTTATTGTCAGTCCATTCAATTACTTTAAAATATTCAAAGATATTTGTTGTGATATTAAAAATGTACAAAAGATACAAAAAAATTATAAAAGAACCCTTTTTTTTTTTTTTCTTTTCTTCTTTTTGTATTGGTAAAAAAAAAAAATTTATCTTCACAGAATTGAATGCTTAAGAAGTGTAGAGCATCAAAGTATACTTCTGAAATATCTAGTTGTACATGATTTGATTATATCCTGTCTTAGTCTTTTAAAACATGCAATACTTAAAACAATAAGTTAGTAAGGTGAACAGTTATAACTTCTTTCTAGTTTTAACAAAAACATATACTTTACTTCTATTTGGAAAATTATCAGTAAATGTATGTGTTTTTATTGTTTAAACTCACCTTGAACTCTTGCATGAGTTTTTTATTTTCACTCAAGGTATTTTACTATTTAAAAAGACTAATCTGTAGATTCTTAAGATTTTTATATCCAAAACTTTCAAATCTTCAACAGCTATTTTCAAGTATTTTTCAGGTCTTGATTTTTATTCTTTTTAATATTTTGTTTTTGAATTAAAAAATTGTCCAGTCGACTGGGGCTGTAGAATACACCGACTGCTTTTCTGCAGAGGGGTAAGACTTCCTCAATGAATGTCCTGATTATGACACTTAACAACCTGATGGAGCTTTTGAGAATGCGGAGTACTCCTTTGCTGCCATCGCTCCCAGGTCCTCTCTGGCCTGGAGTGGTAGTGACCTGATAGGGTCCTATCTATGGGTCAAATAAAACTAAACTGTATTGCTTGAAAAAGAACTGTTTTTGTATGCTAAACTGAATTGTTTGAAATAGAACTGCTTGACTAAACTGAATAGCATGAAATAGAAATGTTTTTGACAATTAAACTGTGTACTTATGCTAAACTGAATTGTTTGAAATAGAACTGTTTATTTGTATAAAAATGGATTTGGCATAAAATAATCTTCAAAGGTTGATATGCCATAAAACCCCAACAAGCAAACAAACAATTATAAAAATTGTAATTCTTTAATTTTTGTTCTTAGTTTGAAGTTTTGAAAATTTTAAACTATTTTTATTTCTAATATAGATATGATTTTAATTTTAAATAGAAGGGGTATCATTTTACTCCTTGTGTTAGTTTATTTAGACTAATTTCTCAGTCTTTGATTATTATTCTTCATAATGTTTCAGTTACTGTTCATTGCCCTTCCACCCTTGGTGTCTGTATTGGAATTTTGTTTCATACCTTATCCTTGTAAATAAAAAGAAAATTACATTTTATCCAAAATAACCTATATAGGTGATTTGTTAAAAATATCCTACCTTTGTTTAAAAGGTTGTAAATGACTCTTAAATTTCATACATCAATGAATTTATTATCAAATGATATTTTTTAAAGAGTTTTCATATTATTTTCTCATTAAAAAAATCAATGAGGATCATGTTCTTGGTTTTAGAAGATAGTTTAGTACAAAGTTATTTTTATAGTATAGCTAATGCTATTTTTTTTATATTGGTATAGGTTCATGATTAGAACCAAGTTGTATAAGTTTCTTTAATAATTTGCTTACTTTTTGTAGTCATTAACCTTAATGTCCTATTACTAGAATTTATTACTAATTGCAAAAAAAAGGGATTTACTTAATTAGTATTTAATAGTTATTTCTCTTAAGAAATGATATGGCTAAGGTGAGCATGAATGTAGACATCCATATTTATTGAGTTGGAAATTAGTTTAAGTTAGAGCATTTTAATGTTAGTATGCTAACAAAAATTTCACTGCAATCTGACATTTTTGCTGTATTATGGTAACATGCATGTAAAAATCCGATCATTATAATATTTTCTACAGCAGAAATGATAATACTGTAAATATTCATACACACAAATCTATAATTTTTAAATTCACTTTTAAAATTAAAGAAAAAATTTTCTTTCATCAAGATGTCTACCCTTTGAATGAAATCTATGCGACTCCATTATCGACAATTTTGTTGATGAAAAAAACTGAAGTATGCTAAATTATGCATTTCACATATTATTGCTTATGTATACACTGTGTTCTGCTTGTTTTTTTTTATGTTTAATGTGAAATCTAAAGTTCAAAAACTAGTTTCAGTCAGCATTTTATTACAGTTATAAGGATACAACCTTCAGATAAAGTTACTACATTGTAAGGGGAAAAAAGCTTCAAAGATTTTTTTTTTTAACCAAACTTGTTTATTGTCATGAACTTTTATATAAAGAGCACTTTATTAGAAAATAATGATTAAATACATACTAGTACATAAAAAAGCACTTAAAATATTATAGGTGACTCAATACTCAATAATTTGAAGAGCTTTTAAGATATAATTGTTGCTACAACTACTAAAATTCATGCATTTCTATTTTTGGTTGATGGATGGATTTCCCTTAGAGGTATCAATTTTTGAGTTCACCTGTCAGTCTGTAATAGTTGATATATCAGGAATTACTTTTCATCAACAATCTATGTATGTTAGTCTAGGTTAAAAGCACAGTAAGAGTAACCCAAAGCCAAACTTTTTTAGACTTTATTTTTCTGATGCAGGTATCATTGGGGGACAAGATAAGTTTTGGTAAATGGGCCTTCTATTTAATTTTTTAAAATGTATTTTACAATTTATTTATTTAAAAATTTAAAGGTTGATGTGCCATAAAACCCAACCAACCAACCAAAGTCTTTAAGATGAGTTGCATCTTGTTGTAACATAGCTTCATATTGTTTATTATTAGAGACCCCCACTCTCTTTTCCCTGTGAGGTAAAAAATTTGTTAGTGTTAAAACCTTCTCCTTGGTCCAGTATGTAAACCAAATTTGGTATCTCTGTATTTATTGGTGACAAACCCTTTCCAATTATCAATATAGATCAGGATATCTCCAACTTTTTATTTGATGCACCCCTTATAATCAAATTTAATTTCCATTCACCTTCAAATAAATTAAGAAGTTTCATATGGCATTAAACAAAGAAACTAAACCAAATAAATTGAATATTGTTAATGTTTTTTTAGGCTCTGGATGCCATGATGAAAAGTTTTTTTTTTTTTTGTTTTGTTTTGTTTTTGTGCTGTTTTAGATGTTTCAGTTTCAAGATAAAATTTTTACAAAATACAGAAAATTTATTATAAAGAAAATATTGAATTATTCAATAACACCAACAAATACCTTGCAATACTGAAACTGACTTAACAAGTAAAGATCCAAAAATCCCTTTGGTCAGAGTGGGATTTTTCATTAATAACAATTTAATTTCCATTTTATTCATTAAAAGTCTGTTGCCATGAATAAGAATTAAAATTTCAAGCATATTATCTTAATTTAACTTTTTTGTTAGTTTTCTTTCTTATTTAATGGTGAGAATAAAAAATATAGAGTTAAAATCTATATTTTTATTCTTACTGTCAAACCATTTTTTTTCTAAAGACACTTCATTACATATTATAAAAAGGGATATTTTAGAATTAATTTTTTTTTCTATGAAATAATTTAAAAATATTTTTTTTTTTTGTAAAAATAGGATTATAAATATTAATGGTGTTGAAAAGATCCTGATCTTTTCAATCATTGAAATGACCCATATGTTTTGAATGGGTCATATGAACAACACATCACTTATAGCCATCAAATCCAGTCAGGTATTCTTGCTAGATGGACTAGATCTGGTAACAGATCCAGCAATTTTTGTTCTGTTATAAAGAGATTTATACATACTAGCTAGTACATTCACTCCTGTGGATCCTTATGATTTTATTCATCCCCAGGGGTTTATATGGACTCTTTGAGAAACCCTGATATAGATACTGCTTAAAATATACATGTTGATTATGATTGGAGAATTCTACATCTTAATTGTAAAGAAACTGGAAATTTGACTTAAAGCTGACAAAAAAAGAAACGTGTTCACTATGTAAATTTATTATATACTTATAGTGGCTATAAATCAGAAAAGGGTTCAAATCTTGTCAAAGGATGTACTTGTGATAGTTTATTATAAAGAGGAAGAATCATCATGCAAAAGTATCTCTTAGATATAAAATCAACCAAATTAAAGGATTTGCAATATATGAAATCCTGTGTAATCATAAATTCTTTTTTGATTCAGTTTTTATCTGAACTTCCAAAAATGATTTTTTTTCAAAGACAATATATAAAATAGAAATATATATATTTACAAAAAATCTGACTGACTACCATCTCCTCTGCCATTTGATCAGTTTGTTTTATTTACAAAGCATTCAGTAATTATTGGGTATTAATTACCTGGTTTTGGCTTTCATTTAGTTGTCAGTGAAAACTGGCTGATTCTTTGTACTTCTTAAAAGCGTAAGAAAGCTTTCTTTCAAAAAATCCAGCTACAAAAGAACAAAGCACTTAAAATTCATAATTAGCTCTTAGATTATGCTCTGATGAGTGTCCTCATCTTCATTATTATAGTCATAACACTTTGGCTGTTGTATACTCTGGCCTTTTTCAGATATCCCTCATAGTCAATAACCACTGCCAGATTGTCTTTTGGGACAGTTGTTTTGTGGATAAGTGTTGATTAAACTGTGTCTAGTTACCTGACAGTTCTGAATTCAATCCCTGGGTAGTGAATAACATGTTCTGTTCAGTAGAGGAGATAAATGAGTGGTAGGGTCTAATGAACCTTGAATTAATTAATACAAGAAACTAAACATAAACCGTCTACCCCCATGGATTGAATAAAGACTTCAGTTTAAAGTTACAAACTATGGGACACCTTAAAACTGGAAGGTACAGTGACCAAAATGTATCTATAACAACCAAGATGTGGATGTCAATCAGAATACATCCATATATAATAATGATAATTCCTCATCTCAGAAATTCTGTCAGAGGGGCTTAGAATATGCTGACTGTGTCTCTTCCAGAGGGGTAAGACCCCTCCCAAAAAGATGTGTCCTGGGTATGACACTAAACTGCATCTGATGGTGAGGTTCTAGTTCTGGAGGTCTGGGAAGTATGGAGTAACCCTTTCTTGCCATTACTCCCAGGTCCACTTTGACTTGGAGTTGTAGTACCTGTTATGGCCCCATTTATGTGTGAAATAGATCTGTTAAAAATATTTGTAATCAATAGGACCATGTACAAAAAAAAAAAACTCTTTATAAACAACTACACAAATGTAACTATGAACATGCAATAAACACATTTCTCTAACTTCTAGAGATAAAATAGCCCTAGATGGGTTGACATGATGTTAAAATCAATCACATCTCAGACATTCAGAAAATTAGCTCTTGGATTTCTGAATAAACCACAAAAAAATGGAAACTGTGGTATTTGTGATTATTAAGGTCTCAAAATATTTTTTTAATTTGATGTTATCACTAAAAATATTTTTGAATAATCAAAAGATTCTGTATGACCTATTTGATTGATGTATCAATGTTGACCCTGTCAGAATTAAATTTAGGTTATTTAGATTTTGATGTTTACATATTATTCTGGTAATAGTGATGGTAACAGTGTAAAAACTAGAATTGGGACACTGGTTTAGTTAATTTTTTTGTAACCAATAACTTTGAGTTGGTTCAGGCATTGACAGCAGGTAATTTATGTCTGAAATTCTCTGATCTGGAATTGTCATTACTCAGTACTGATGTATTCTAGCTAATGTCCTTATCTGAAATGATGTGACAATAATAACAATCAAGATAAGGACCCTTGTCTCAAATATATCCATGTATTATATTAGGAGGTGCCTGTGGTGTAATGGTTATCGTCGTAGGAAATGGACATGAGTTCAAATCCTGGACGAGGCTGATTGCATTTCACATAGCACTAATACCCTTGGGAAAGGTATGAATCCAATTATTCTCCCTCCAGCTATGGGTAAATAGTAGGGCAGACTGGGTTCTTCAGCCTTGGTGAGGCAACTAGTCTAGGAGAAGGAAAACTCTGAATTCAAATCTGTTAAACTCCGCTTAAAAAAATTGACCTTGTGTCATATCTTGCCCGAGCGGAGGGGTTGGGTAAATAGGATATCCATGTATTATATTGACAATAGAGATGAGAAATAAACTAAGATAATTGAAATGAAAAAGATTTATACCTATGTGTCTTCATTACATTTATTTGTTTTGTTTTCATGCTTAATTCAGATTGTTACTGTAATAATTTGTGTATAAAATACACCCCTAGCTTTGGACTATGAAACTCTGGGTAAAAAAAATTCTTGTGTATAATACATGCTTACTTTTTTGAATTTGTAGCAACTAAATTTAACTTTTTATCAGTTTGAACTTGTTGGATTGTTTGGGTGGGGGTGGGGGGACTGTATATGTATTGGCTGTCTACAAATTGTCAGCAAATATTTATAGACTTTCTGATCAGTAGAAGTAGATTAGCCAATCGGAGGCGACTAAGTCATATGTAAACAATGGCAAAATAACAGTCTAGATTTAATGCAGCCTTATTACTTAGAAGGACTGTCTTGTATCTCTCAACTAAAAACAAGATGGCTACCTGAATTCAAATAGGTTATGGGCTCAGAGCAGCAAAACATTTTTTTTTTTTTTTTTTTTTTTTTTTTTTTTGATGGTGATAAATTCAAGTATGAGTTGTGGGAAGTAAAGGTCCTGGGATATCTTAGAATTCAACATTTACATCAAATTATACTGTCACCAACAGACCAGAGTGATGATATTGACTTTGTAGAAAAGAAAGCAACTGTCTTTGCTGAACTCCTCCAGTATTTGGATGATAAAAGTCTCTCATTAGTGATAAGAGATGCACGAGACAATGGAAGAAAAACCTTAACAATTTTAAGGGAACATTATTTGTCAAAAGGAAAGCCAAAAGTTATTTCCCTCTATACAGAGCTAACATTTTTGACAAGATTGGAATCAGTCTATTACAGACTTTATATAATAAGGACAGAGAATATTTCTAATGCTTTGAATGAAGCTGGGGTAGTTATAAGCGATGGATTTCTGATCTTGATGGCACTCAAGGGGTTACCTCCAAATTTTAAATCTTTTACAACAGTTATAACCCAGAAGAAGAAAAACTTAACTTTTTTGGAATTAAAATATGTTTAAGAACTTATAAAGAGACACAGCATATGTGTTACCCCCTCTCCTCAGATGAATCTAACAATATATTTCAAATGAAGACCACATTTAAAATGATTAACCCAAGTAATAAACTTGGTATGCATTCTCACTGATTATAAATCCACAAATTATAATTACAACAATTACCAAGTAGAGAGGACTATAAAAATCCCCCCCCCGGGAAGACAAATATTATTTGTTACATTTGTGGGAAGAGGGGTCACAAAGCATTTGATTGTAAAAATAGAAAGCAAAGTGATTTTTGTTATAATATAAAAACCTATTCTAAAAGCCAAACCTATTTCTTTGCTTTAGGATATGATATTGTTTCAGACAAGACTAATTTATTAGTTGACTGCAAAGCTACCAATTATGTAATAACTGATTAGTCAAAATTTATTAATTTTGATCAAAATTTTGAGCCAGAGAACCATTTTGTTGAATTGGCTGATGGCAGCCAAGCAAATAACATAGTGATGAAAAGGGGTAATACCTGCATTTATCTATGCAATAACAAAGGATACGTGTAGATGTTAAACAATGCTTTATATATACCGACTTTTAAACAAAGTATATTTTTAGTACAAGCAGCGATTTTTTTTTTTTTTTTTTTTTTTTTTTTTTTTTTTTAAAATGATGCATACATAAATTTTGAGTCTGACAACTGCAAAGTAATTTACCCTAATGGAGCAGTTTTCAACATAACACAGAGAGGATGTTTGTATTATTTGAAAAATATTGTCTCTGCCAGAAATGCCACTAACGACTTACGCACTTGGCATAAAATCTTAGGCCACTGTAACGAATCTGATATTAAAAAGTTACCCAAATTAGTAAAAGGAATGAAGTTAAAACCAACACCAAATTATGCTCTTAACTGTGATATATGTATTCAAGGGAAGATGTCTAATGACAGAAATAAGACTTTGGATAGCAAGGCAACAAAAATCCTCTCACTTGTACACAGTGATTTAGCTGGCCCCATTCAACCCTTAGCAAAAGATGGTTATAAATTAATATGGTGATGACTGTTCTGGCCTTACAATGTTATATTTCTTGAAACACAAGTCCGACACTTTACTCGCTACAAAGAAATATCTAGCTGACATCACCCATTACGGCCATGTAAAATGTTTATGGACAGACAACAGAACAGAGTTCACTTCTGAACCTTTTCAACAGTTACTTGTACTTAACAGAAACAAACACGGGCGGTCAGCTCCTTATTCTCCGCATCAAAATGGGACCACTGAACGGTCATGGTGAACTTTATTTTCTATGGCAAAGTGTCTCCTTATTGAGTCAAAATTATTGTCTAAAAACTTGTGGGTTTATGCATTGATGGCTTCAGCATATATTAGAAATTGCTGTTATAATAAAAACATAAGAAAAAACCACATGAAAGTTTTACCGATTCACAACCAAACTTAAATAAGATGCGTATTTTTGGCTTGACTTGTTTTTGTTATGTAGAAAATAAAATGAAATTGGATCCTCATGAAAAAGGCATCTTTGTCGGTTATGATAAACAAAATCCAGCTTAATTGATTTACTTTCTAGAAACAATGACTATTAAAAGAGTTAGGTGTGTGAAACTGACTCTTATGATAATAGCTCGCTTTTGAAACCAGATAATAATTCTGAAAATCCAGAATCCTTTTTCACATATGACATACAACCGAAAGATAGGGGAGAGGCAAATAACCCATTATCCCATCTGACAGAGAAAACAACCCGATTTTTTTGTCATAGAAAATGTTGAATTTGGCAGTGTTGATTACTGTTGTGCTCTGTGTATGATTCCTAGTAATGACTCCGAAGCTGTAAATTCTCCAGATTTAAAAAAATGGATTTTAGCTATGAGGAAAGAATTTGATTCCTTTGTAGAAAATAATACTTTTGAATGGCAAAAAGCCCTGAAAAATAACAATATTATCAGTAGTAAGTATTTTTTTTTTTTTTTTTTTTACTATAAAAAGTAAAAGCAACAGAGGTCATGAGTATAAAGCTTGTTTTGTCACCAAAGGCTACTCACAAATATGTGGTAAGGATTATAGAGAGACTTTTGCCCTGACAACAAATATGGCTTCCATAAGATTACTACTGCAAATAGTAATCTAGTATGACTTGTTAATTCATCATATGGATGTTAAGAGTGCATATTTAAATGTCCCCTTAGACTATGAAATATATGTTGAGCTGCCGGAAGGCTTTAAAGGTAAGAATGGGAATTATGTTTGGAAACTTAAAAATTCCTTATATGGGTTAAAACAGAGTGGTCAAACTTGGAATAAAACATTCCATACTTATTTAACTACACAAAATTTCGTCCAATCACCTGTTGACCCCTGCATGTACATTTAAAATGTCCGCGATCAAATATCCATCATTTTATTGTGGGTTGATGATATATTAATAGCTTCAAAAACTGAGACACACCTTATGCAAATTAAGACAAGACCGAACTCAAGATTCAAAATGACTGATCTTGGGCAATTATCCTGGTTCTTAGGAATACAATTTGAATGTGAAAATAATACTATTAAAATGAATCAATCTAGATATGTCGAGAAGATATTATCTCAATTTGGCATGGCAGATTGCAAACCATGCTTAACTCCATGTGAAATGGATATAACGAAAACAAGTGATAAAGTTGATTTAATAGCAAAAAAAAAAAAGCAAACCTTATCGTGAAATTATTGGTAGTCTAATATATATATAATGGTTGCAACAAGTTCAGATATTCGTTATACAGTTACTAGGTTGTCTCGAGACCTAGCAAAACCAAATTCTTTCCATTCAACAAAGGCAAAACACATCTTATATTATTTAAAAGGCACAATTAATCAGTCACTAAATTTAAGAAATCGCAGAAACCCTTGAAATAGGAAGGGTTTTGTGACTCGGATTGGGGTAATTTAGATGACAGAAAAGGCGTGAGTGGATTTTGCTTTAGATTGGTAGAAAATAATCCAATGATTTCATGGAAATCCAAAAAGCAGAATTCAGTCATTTTTGTCAACATGTCAAGTGGAATTTATAGCTACATCATTAGCAAGCCAAGAAGCCTTGTATCTTAGAGCACTATTGAGAACTATGATGGAACTTGAGTCACTTAAGAATCCAACTACTGTTCATTGTGATAATCAGTCCAGTATTGTTTCGGCAAAAACCCAATCATTCGTCAAAGATCAAAACATAAAATTTCAGTTTATATGTGATGAAATAAAGGGTTGATTCTTTTAGAATACATTGAAATAGAGAAAAATGTAACCGATGTGTTCACGAAGCCAATGGCAGGAATAGAATTAAACACTTTCAGAAAAATTGTAGTAGGTAAGTGATTTTTAACTTAGTAAATTAGACATGACTAGCCCAGTTGACTGGGGCAGAAGAATACATCGACTTCATCTCAGCAGAGGGGTAAAATTCTCCCAAACGAGTGTCTGGGATATGATGATAAACCAGCCAACTAATCCTAACAAAAAAACAATTAATCACTAATAGTGCTTTTGTGTCAATTAAACAAAAATTGTATCAATACTAATAATTGAAAAAAAATTCTTATTCACAATTTTTTAAAATTTGATATGCATTTCTTTGAAAGGTGGAAAATTCCATCTTATACCCCCAAACAGGGTGTATATTGCATTGTCTGTGGGGGGGGGACTACATACATATATATATATATATCGGCTGTCTACAAATTGTCAGCAAATATTTATAGACTTTCCCATCAGTAGAAGCAGTAGATTAGCCAATGAAAGTCGACTTAAGTAGAAGCAGTAGATTAACCAATCAGCGGCGACTAAGTCATATATAAACAGTGGCAAAATAAGAGTCTAGACTTAATGCAGCCTTTTTACTTAGGACTGTCTTGTATTGTTCAGCTAAAAAACAAGATGGCTGCCTGAATTCCAATAATACTGACTAGAAATAAGAGTTTATATATTTTTACATTCCTGACTTAAAACACAAAATTTACACTGTATTTAGCTCAATTACATGGACATGTTCACACAAAAATGCAACAATCTTGTGGTGAAAATAAGCTCACATTAGGAGAAACAAAATTATAAACCATCACATTCCAGTAGATATTTCTCAGTAATGGTGTAGAATACATTAGTTTGGATTATAGATACAAATTTCAATATGCTGAGGCATGTGGCCAAATAAAGATTTAGTTATATATTTCTATGCACCCCTTACTTTTTAACTTCTTATACACAAATAATTACAATAAATGCAGATCAAATAGAATTTGCCAAAAAAGGGTAAATGATTATCTGGATGATATCACTATTTCTAACCTTGTATCTTGGGTAATTTAACTAGAAACAAGTTGTTTTCAAAATTTAATTTTAAATCTGGTAAATCTGCTGACTGATCTTATAAGATGCCATGATTATTCAGTTTAGAAAACTAGTAAAAAACAAAAACAATGTGACATAAAATATTTAAGATCTGTGGTTTAGTTAAAGTTTTAATAAAATGAAAATTAAGTAATCAAATTTTTGAACTTGTATTTGAAATCTAATTGAATGGTGAATGTCACCCTGCAAATTTATCCATTGTCTTTAAAACTGATTATTACTATAAAATGGGTTACTACACTGTATTTTACTGATTGAAATTGAACATTATCTTCTAACACTGATTAATCTTTAAGAAAAAGGCATAATTTTAAAAAAAAGCTGTAATTTAAAGCATATAATTCTAAATTATATCTATCTAATAGTCTAATAATCTAAATTTAATTTTGTAGTATTAGTTTTCCTTACTGCTAAGATTTAAGTAATTGAGATCAAAGTGAAATATTAATTTGCTTCTCCTTGAGCAAATAGGTAAAATTGTATGAATATGAATAAAGTGTGCCACACATAGTTATTTGTATAATTTTTTTTAATATGAATGACTAAGGTTTTTACTTTTTACTTAAAAGTTAGATAATACCTATTGCATATTTTAGTATTAACTCTTAATCAGTGATGTATGGTGGTTATTGTCACATGTTGTGTTACTCTACTGAACCTATCACTCTTTCATAAGCATTACTCAAAATATCCCCAGGAAATTATTTGTTTATAGTAATTAAGTAATTATTTTTAGCATCCAAAGGATATTTTATGGAAATTTTTATAAAATTAAATAAAGCTTTGGGAGAGAGTTACTTGATTTAAAAAAAAAAGTTTCTATTATTTTTATTACATAATATCCTTTCCTTAAATATATTCAACAAATTCATACACATAACTTGTTACTACAAGATGAAAACAGGAATTGTGTGCTGGTGGAATATTACTCACTAACCCTTTGGCCCTTATTTTTGTCCTGTGTCATGAATGAAATGAACTGTGAGGATGTGCAGTGTTATCTCAAAACTGTTGCCAAAATTTTTAAGGAATAGAAAAAATTAGTTTCCTATTATGATCCATTATTGTATTGAGTGAACTTAATATTTATGATGAATTTACCATCTTTGGTTGGTATTTACTGAACATCAGAATATACATTGTTATTCTTGATATTCAATTAAAAGAGTATAATAAACCCTTTCTTGAAGTTCTGAAATGAAATATTCTCTTTGTGTACCCACATGCTGTAAATGCTAAGTTTTACTTGCTACCTTCTCTAGAATTCCTTTGATATCACATTAGATAATATTCAAGGAGCTTTAAATGTGATCCTTTGTCTTCATTTTTTCCCCTCTAACTTTTGCCACTCTTTCACCTTTACTGTTAATCTTTGTCACTTCACTTCAATCTGTAAGTTCTTGCTGGCATAAGTTAGTACATAAAATGAAATATGAATTAACTAACATTTAAGATTACTTTAAAGAATACTCATGAGGAAGATGGGAAAGTGCACCATCTGAAATGGAGTAGTTAAAATCATAAAAATTTAGTATGTTGAATAATTTATGGAATAATCACAAACCTGCTATTTCTTTTCAAGACTGCTTAATTTCTATGCAAATTTTTAAAAAAATCCCGAGTTCTGGCTAATATTGAAATTTAATAGAAATAAATTTCTATTTGATCTTAATGAAGATGTATGAACAATTCTTGGACTTGTCTTATCTGAAATTAATTATCAATTAATAGAATTAAGGATGAACTCATAAGCATTGGTCTCCTATGGACTTCTACTCCTGGACATACCAGTGTTCACTGACCAGCAAAAACTTACATTCATCAGCTCTGTGTTTACACTGTTGGCATGCCTTTTTTTTTTTTTTTTTTTTTTTTTTTTTTAGAGGAAGTATTGTCAACCATTATTTTAAGACTATTATCAGTAGTATTAATTTTGACTAGTATTTTCTTTCATCTTAGTTTTTCTTTCTTTTTTATCACTTGGGTCATTAATTTATGACTGAAGGATTAGTTTCAAGGGTTAGATTTAAGTTTTGGTCAACCTGTGGTTTTTCATAGTTCAGATAGGATAGTTGGTTGCATTTTACCAGGTTTCCTGGAGCAATATAGACATGATTTCAAATCTGAGAGCTTATCTTTTATTATTTCAGATCTGTACTGTTTTTTGTTGATTGACTGCCCAAATGAGTTTCAATAAAAAGCAATTAAAAGCTAAGATGAAATAAGATACTAGTCAAAATTAATGATTATGAATTTTTGTTGAAATAATTACCTTTTGCCTAAATTTCAACATAATTGGTACTGTTTTTTATGTTAATATGACAGACATGACAATAGTTTAAATAGTAAATGTAACTGTCATAAGTTCAAATTGTTAGCCAAAATACATTTTATATAGAAAATCTGGAGTGTTTATAAATTGAAATCTCCTAAAGAAACTCTTGATACAAATTAGGCAAATAATTATCATGTTCAACCACATAAACATCTACAATGAACAAATGTTCTTCAAATTCTATCTTAAGAATGTTAAACATATAATTGGAAGACTTCCTTGGGAAGTTGCCACTTGATACTATTGTTATTATAATAGTAATGCTTCTGAATTATCTTTTTGAGGTTGGATAACTAAATGTTCAAATAGTCTAATAATCTAAATTTGTTTGTAAGGAAAATGATTAAACCTGGCTTGATTGTGTGTTTGTTTTTGTTGACATATACTTGATGACCTGTACATCCTTTGATTTCTCATTGTAACAAGTCAATAATAATATTTTTGCTTCTATTTAGGAAAGAGTGAAGGATTCTCATTAGCAATTCATTGTAATCATCCTTGTTATCTAAAAAATTTGGATGATTTAAAAAATGACATTCAAGAATGAGCTCAAAATTATCATTCAATTGCAAAATTAGACTGGAAATTTTCTAAGAGAATTTTAAATATATTGTTTTCATAAAAATCTTCCTAAGATGTACCACTTTTGTTGGGTTACAGTTGTATGTTTGTATTATAGATGTATAAACCCAATAAAAAAAAAAAAAGATTATAATCTGCAAACCTGGTTGTACCTTTACTCTGCTTCTCTTCTACAGCAATGACTTTTTTCTCTTCTGGCCACTGTAAATTTCTTCACACTGAAGAATAAATTGTTTTCTCTTGTTTTGAGTCATATGCTTGTTAAATCATTAAGTTATTTAGACAACAAAGAGCAGGTTTTTATAGACATTGTCACCTTTAAGCATACTACTTTAAGAATAAGGAAAAAGGATACATAATTTTATCTGATATGCTGCTTTATAAAAAATTTATTAAAAAAAACAAGTTTGTTTTTAATGATAAAATTGATATCTCTTAATTTTATTTTTTAATTGAAAAAAATAATTTTGTCATTTTAAAAGGAAATACTTGATGCTAAGTGAACCTTGTTATCAATTTGAAAGAAAATTCACTCGTATTGTGGTAACAGTTTGATATTATTACCTTCTTTACGAGGTGCCCTGTACTTTTACCCTTGTGCTAAATCTAAGCTAAGTTTTTGTACATAATGCCTCACATAGTGCAATGGTTAGTAAGCTATGCAAGCAAATGGATTCTAGTTTGATTCTCACAAGATGCCCCATATTTCTGGCCTGGTATTATATCTTAACTTGGCTTAGTGAATAACTACTTAGGAAATTAGAGATAATTTTTTTAATTTGTTTTTTTTTTTTTTTTTTATTATAATAATAATAGGTAAGTATGCAATGAAAATGCCCTGCTATCAAGCACCTAAATCTACTTCAAAACTTCAAATGCTTTTTATAAAGAGAGTTACTAAAAGACTTACTGAAATGCCTATCTATGACAGGTAAGAAGTCCAGACTTAGATTGCAGCTGGTTATAATGATAGCAAAACTATTCCTTTGTACTGATGATGAACTGGTTGCCTATAATCCTAATTAATGATGTTTAATTGAATATGAATAATTACTTTTATAACATAAATAATTAGGTTGAATATTTTTTTAAGTGAGTAACACTTAAAGTTATCTATTTTAAACATTTTTGGGTTTAGTTCTAACTAAACAATATCATATACTGAAATTAGTCATATATGATACACTCGTGTAACTTTCAGTTATGAAATTCTGGAAAAAACATCTTGTGTATAATACACATTGACTTTTTGAAATTTGTAGTTTTTAGATCTAAAATAAATTAAACATTTGTTAAACTTATCTGGTTTGTATCAATTAAAAATAAGAATTTATATAGTTTTAAATAATGTTTCAAAACATAAAATTTGCACTGTATTTAGGGCAAAGGCAAGGACTTATTCACATAAAATTGTAACAAAAATTTCATTGAAAATAAGTTTGCAATAGAAGAAACAAAATTATAAACAAACATGCATTCTAGAGGTTATTTCTCAGTAGTTGTATAAAACAGAAAAGTGTTTGTTATGCTTTAGTTAATTTGGACCATAGATATAATTGATTTTTGGTCATGCTGTTCTGAATATGGCAACACACATGGCTGGTGAATAATAATTTAAAAAAAAAGAAAAATTATATTTAGTTCTTGTGTATGATATGCACCCCTAACTTTTGGACTGAAAAATCTGGAAAAATAGTGTCTTATACACAAATAATTATGGTAGTTGTTTTACATCTCCAGTTCGAAGAACTACCTATAAACCTTATAAGTAGTATTTAATTAAATGGAAATAATTTAGAAAAACAGATTTATTTTTTATTTTGAAGTTTAAAAAATGTGTATGATTTACAACAACATAGTTTCCTGCTGATTATTGTTCATTACTTGAAACATTCAGTTTGAGGGACCCCTTTCCAAACAAGGAACAAAATATTTTCCTTAAAACCTTCTCTAGTATGCATACCAAATTTGGTAGCTCTAAAAATTTAACTGTCTATTGAAGATTGACAAAGTAACTCTTCTGAATCATTGTAATAAAATACCACATATTTGTTCACCAACAAATAGTCACACTGGAAAAATGTCTGAGGAAACCTACCTTGTCATTCTTTTGAGTATCTCGTGGGAGGACAAGTCAATTTGTTTCCTGCCCAAATATTCTCTTGCAAATAACTAAAGTATAATCACAAATGTAAAATTTAGTAAGGCATCTGGTTAATGTCTAGGTGGTCATCTAAACGTGGTGATTACTGTTTTGTTCATTGACTATTTAACAGGAAGTTTGTTTCTTGTGCAATATTTGTCTTAAGATTTGAAAAAGCAATAAATTCTACAATATTTTTGTATACAAAGATGTTAATGTGAATCGCTACCAACTAACAAAAATGTCTATAATATATAGGATAAATGTACTGCATGACAAAATATTAAGAAATTGGACTTGAAAACCTTAAGTTGCTGTTAGAATTGTTTTATTTCCTGGGTTATGACACAATTAAAAAGATGTTAAGAAATTTCAGTTACAAAATATCCCTTTAAAACCCCTAATGTTACAATATATTCTCATACGATAAATAAAACAACATCAATATCTTTTTTAGTGGTTAAAAATCTTTTTAGTTGTGTTTGAAAATGTTTGTTTATATGAAAAGCAAAACATAACACAAGAAATATAATAACTGTAACACCAACTTCAAGTTTATATTTCTTATCATGTGTGCGTGTATATATATATATATATATATATACACACACACACACACACTTTATCTTTGATGATCACATTGGGAAAAACTGGAAGTCATTAAGTGCCATTGACTCTAGCTATGCTACCTTTACTTCGATCTACATATGCTCTATCACTGATATTAAGCACACTACTTATAAAGCAAACTGCATAATATATATATATATATATATATATATATATATATATATATATATATATATATATATATATTCTTTCTTTTATGGACATTTTTGCTAGTTGGGAGTTATTTGACATTTGAACATAGATGCACACTGATACTCTTAACTTTACAGATTATATACACCTGTACCCTGCATAAGAATTGGGTCTTGCTTTTGCTAATCTTTATCTCATTTTATAGTTGAATATAACTCCTTAGTTGATTACTGTATGAGAAAAAAATCCTGTAAATGTAAACTAAAGAACTTATAGACCCTCACTAATGTATCCTGTTTATCATTTATAATATAGAATTGACTGGGATCCAACCCCTCCCTCCCTGCCTCTCTCTCATTACACTATCTCAGATTTTCTTTTCGTTATAGATTCTGATGTTTATTTTTGGAATGCATTGTATGATTCTCACGTGCCAGATAAACACATCATATGAAAACTGGTGTTCAGTGAAAGCAAATAAGAGGGTATCAAATTCAGAATCAATCTCCTTCTCTTTTTAAACTTCATGCATTTGGAATTAAAGATTTTTTTTTTATATTCCAAAATTCAAAATGTTTAAAATAAAAGTAAAAGCAAAAATGAAAAATCAATTTAACCTTGTCATCTACACTTTAGTGTTTGGGTGATTTGACAATGTTACTTGTGATTTTGTCCTATCCTTCATGGCTTCTAATTTGCTATAGGACTTGGTACTTTTATAAGTTTGCAATGTTTTTTGTTTTCATTAACATGTCTACATCATTTTGCTAAACTGGTTGTTCATATAATAGTTGATGATATGCCATCAAACTTGAGCTTTATGTGATTGTATATACTGTTTATACTGCATAATTGGCATATTACCAAAGAAACATTTGAATTGTTCAAATTAAATCAAGTCTAGTGTTTTTTACATAAACTGTTTTATTTAATATAAAATGGGGAGGGGGTTTCAGGAATTCTTTCAAGAGACTATGGTTCTTCAGTTTTATTTTTATTCATTTAAAAAAATTTATGAGGTATAGGAACAAATCAAAAGATAGTTTAATAACTTTAAAGTACATGTGTTCTTGCTTTATTGTTGTTGGACTTAATATTTTAAAATTTGATGATAGTGATGAGCATTCAGTAGATACCAATCTTTAAAAGATTTTCTTTTTTTTTTTTCTCTTTTTTTTTTTTTTTGTTTTGTTTTTGTTTCAGGGGGTAGGCAATACTGTTCAAGCCTACTGATGCTGTCTGATATTTCTACTGATGTCAGGATAAGGCAGCAGTATCTACCCAACCTCTAGTCTCACTATTGATTATTCATGTTAATATCTCCCAGTGTTTAAGTTTGTATTATATAGGTTTTTTTTTAATATTGCAATTTCAAAGCCTATTACAAAGCAACAGACAAAAATAGTTGGAATTGGTTTTATATTATGAGTTTGCTGAGGGACTAACTTATGTTAGGGTCTTTTTTGATTATGATAGTCTTGATTTATGATGGGCAAATTGGAATGTAACCATATCATAAATAGAGGAGCATCTGTATATCAACATATTTTCATGGTTTCAGTATCAAAGAGACTAATTGTTTGCTAACAATCTGAGTTTGTCAAACTAATATTCATAAACATTCTTTTCTTTAAACTGATTGAAACAAGACATTTAGTATGTAACACAGGTTGTTACAAAGAAATTTTTCTATATCTTTAATCATTTGTGTAAAATTTATAAACTCTTAGAGAAGGGATTTTTTAAAAACTACTATTGTAAATTCATTTGTTTTCATTTTTCTCTTGTAAAACTGAATAGTATCAGTTTTTAATTATCCTTTAGAGTAAGCAACAAAAAATTGTATGCTAATTTTATTAAAGGCAAAAAGAAAAATGAGAATACAATTCTTCAGAAAAGTTCAATGATCTTTACATTATATTTCATACTTATTAATAATTTTTGTTGAGAATGACCAAATACATAGATATTTGTATTTACTCATGTAATCTGATTAGATTATCATTTATTTATAGAGCTTGCTTAAAGGCTACCTTTGGTGGTCATTAAGCTTGATGCTGAGTCTCATCATTTTTATAGAATTTACATTATGATTCATAGCAGTTGATAGTTATCTCATTTGAGATGAGTCTGAACACTGACTTTATACTATTAAGTTTCTAATTGGATTGGAAATTGATTTATTTAAGTTAAGAGTATCTTAATGCTATTGGACATTAGTAAAGTTGGTGACCTTAGTCGAGGGTGACACGAAGGTTCCCTTTTCAATATCTACTACACTGAGGTGTAGGGGAGGGCGCTACTCCATTCCCTGGATTACTCCACTTTGCTCCTTACCTTATAATGTTAAGTGTTAAGCAAGGCAGCATCAAGTACCATTTTTTTTTTTTTTTTTTTTTTTTTTTTTTTAAGTCTTTGGTATGACTTGACTTGGGATTGAACCCTGGTCTCCCGGCCCATTGGCAAACACTCTATTCATTTGACCAATGATAATTTTACTAAAATTTGCTATTTTTGTTGTATCATGGTGACATAACAAAATTTTTTAGATTTATTTTGGTAGTGGGAGAAATTACTCTTTAACTATTTCATTTTCATCAATTTTTTTTTTTTTTTTTTTTTTTTTTTTTTAAGTAATTTTTTTTCTATATTCAAAAATACTTATATGTGCATCATAGATAAGTTTTTATATCATATTTGTATGAACATGTGTTGAGCAATTAGCATTAACTTAAATGCTATGCTATTTACCAAACTTAATGTTCATTACCTCTTAATATTATTATATTTACAATTTGGTGCTCTGTTTGCTGAGAGTGGTAGACATATTTTATAATACCTCTGGACTAATTAAACTAAATGGTATTTTTTATATATATAAAGTATTTTATAATATAGCTTGAAGCATTGCACAAATTATTTTATTTTGTAGTATTGAATTAATTTAGAGGGCTATTGCAATGTGAAATAATAATTGAGTCTAATTAATTTCAAAGTAAAACTTCATCATCAGAGACTTTTTAAAATAAATAAACACTATGTTGGAGGTTCAATTTTCTTTTTTTTAACATTGTAAACATGGTGTCACGTGGGATGTTAGAATGCCATGTTGGTTGTTGTAACCATGGTGCCATGTGGGGTGTTTAAATACCATACAGAATAGACAGTTGTCCTGTAATCAATTTCATTTTATTTTATTCTTTTTTTAGAATGTAAATATGTATTTAAAATGTGCATGTTAATTAATATATTCAGTATCTAATTCTAACCTACTGTTAATTGGAGGGTGTAACTTAGCTATTGATAAGGCTTCCTTAATTCTGAGATTACCAATATTACATGCTATTGCTTCTATTTTAATGGAAAATAATCATTATTTTTGCATTTATTTAAATGTTTATGGAATGAGGATGTACGTGTGTTGAGGTGTTCTTTAATTCTGATGTGGAGGGGTCTGATTGTACTTCCTATATAAAAATTGTGTCATTTTTAAGCAAATTAAACGATATATATATATATATAGTGTAAGTTTTTTGGCATATGTTCAAATCTCTTATTGGGCAGTTGGCTAGAGTGCATGTTGTAACAATATTGTTGTTTTTCTTCATTAGATATTGGTGTAGTGAGGGTCCAGAGTAATGTGACACCATTTTACAACAACAACAAAAATTGAACATACAAGACAGAGTTCATATCAAAAAATGTCTCTGATGATGTTTTTATTTCGAAATTAATTAGACCTGCATTGCAATAGCTATCTAAACAAATACAATACAATAAAATATCTATCTATTTATTTAATATATATATATATATATATATATATATATATATATATATATATATATATATATCTTTTGATTTTTTTATTTTATTTAAGAGATAAACATGGAATTGTAACCTAAAAAAAAATCATTGAACATTTGTAATTTTATTAAATTTCATGTCCTTTTTATAGACTGAAGATTATAATTACTAATGCATATTCCTTTGAATATATCTAAAATAAAGCAAGAATAGTCTCTTTCCCTCTTTAAATAAATGCTATATATTTGTACTTTTTTGAAAATATATGGAGCAGTTAATAACTGACCTTTTGATCTCACTTCAATTCAACATTTCTATAACAATTGCATGATACAAGATGATGGTAACTAAATAGCATAATTTGATTAACAGAAAAGAATGGTGGCTTAATTAATGTTTTATCATTGTATGATATAATGAAAATTCTAAAGTTTTTTATTATTTTTATTTATATTCTATGCTCAAGCAATCTCTTGTTTCATTATGTTTTTCTAGAATCTATTATTTTTGTCCTTTTTTAATGTTTTGTATAAACCAGAGAAATTGTATTTCAAGAGTTAGTGGTGTCAGAAATTTTGTTTTGTGTTTTTAAAGTTACACCAATATTGAAAGTATTATTTATTATTGTCTATTAAAGCTCTATGAAATAATTCATCTTTTAGTTTACTGGTGCCTAAAGGATAAAACAGTTTTGATTGTAATCAAAACATTCTCCATTTCTGATCCCTTTTATTTTCTGAAATATTACTTGCTTTATGATACATTTTAAGTAGTGACCCATAAGATTCATTGACTTTGTTTCATATTAATGTTGATTCCTTATTAAACTTGTAGCCAAAAATATCTTTATTTTGTACATGCTCAGAATTGGCAAATTTTAATTTAGAAATTATCTTTTGTTAGGTCTATTGAAAATGTTTAGAATAACAATTTATGATTATTTTGGTTTAAAAAAAATTTGTTACTGTACTATAACAATCTTAAATCATGAATACCATAACACCAAAGTCCATGTCCTTACACTAGGGTAAGTCAAAAGTTTCACAATATTTTGGTACATGCTAGTTTGTGGCAGGTATATTATATGACTGAAGCAGTTCAAGTTATGGAAGGTACCCACTGTAGTTGGTAGTATCATAATACTTGTTGTGTTGTAATGTTATACATTGCTTCTCTCTGTATGATTTGAAAGCCACATGAATGTGCGACATAGTCTAATTTGGCAATTTATGCTTTATGCATTTGAACTGGGCCATAATGCCACAGAAGCAACTAAAAACATTTGTTGTACAAAAAGTGAAGGCACAGTTGATCATAATACAGTAACTAGATGGTTGAAAAAAAATTGCTTGTTTTACGAGAACCTCGACAATCAGGCCAAGTCAGATAGGCTGGATTCTGAGACCATGTTCAAAGAGTATCAGACAAGCTTAGCATCTCACAGTCCAGTGTGGTTTGTCACCTTCACAAACTCAGCAAAAGCATTCAGAGCTGGTTAATTGTGTCTCACAACTGCAAAACTTTTGACTCATCCTAGTATGTTGCATAAAAATCAGTGCTCATATTTTAGCCTCTTACTATTCATTCAACTGAATTATTTATTTTTCAATATGAATTATATTCCCTATTTCTCTTTTTGTTGAATTTTTTTTTTTTTCACTAGCACATCTCAATCCATATACATTTTGAATTATTCATTTTAGGCAAAAACTGGATTTGTTATTTACCTTATTAACATTCAAAGAACTCTTGTAATTGTTTCAAGAAAAAAACCTTTCTGTGTGTCCTAATGATACTGATTAGCATAATGAAATTATGGTTATTTGTTGCACTTGAGTTGTATAAAGTCAGATGATTTCTTTGATATAAAGTGTATTCTCTTGATCAATGAGAGAAGATAAATGATATGTCAGTACATTATAGATTTTTTTTTATCTTCCAATTATTACAACTATTTATGATGGATAAACATTTTATTAGGAAGATTGCAAAACTTATATATTCATGAAATCATTTAAGTATTGACTTTTAAAGTTCAGAACTGAATGTCAAATTTTTAGTTTTGGAGACAGAAAAAATAGAGCTCAGATGAATTTACATATCAACATTGTATAACACAATAATGGAACAATGGACTCAAATCCAGTAACTGTGATTCAAGATAATTATATGTATATTTTATACATGAAATAATGTTGACACTATTTGTAATGTTTTTATTGTTGAACATTGGACCTAGCAGAATAAAAAAAATATTCCCAGAGCAAGCAATCTGGATATTTGAGTGGTTGTATAAAAGTTTTCATTTAATGTTACATATTAATGAGCTTTGTTTTGAGAGTATTCTGCAATTTTGAATATCTTGAGAACCAGTTGTGGGGCTAAGGTATAAATTTGCAACCAAACACTAGACCTTACTGTACATGCATGAGCATTGTCCTGTGAGAGTTAATCAGTTGGCAGTGAAACATAATTGAGTAAGCCTATGTACTGTGTTACTGTTATATTCACAGTGAATATGTAAGCCTGTCCATTTGTCTATGGACACTATTTGAATTATTAAAGAGGTTTTTAGGGATGATTCAAATGAGTGATAAAATTTAAAACTTGGTGAGGTATCTTTTGAAAGTAATTCCATATTTGTTTCAACAAGTAAAATATGAAAATGTTGATTGCATGTAAACTGCAATCATAGGAAATCAATGATTGACGGTTCAAAAATTAGATCTGAGGATTCCACAGACCTTGTTCGATGATTTTTATCAAAGCAAATTGCTGTTGGAAGGAACTATAGACAGGATTAAAGAACATGACAAAGCAGCTCATGGTTATCTTCAAAGAGGATTTTGTAAACATTTTTAAAATGTGGAAGGGATAATGGAATGTGTGAGATAATAAGGATAGCAAAGCACCATTACCCTAGGTATGCTACTTTTTCTATTTATATTAAATGGCTGGATCATTTCATATTATTTATATAATTTTTATCATTAGAAAATCTTCAATAACAAAGTTTTTAGAAAGACCTTTTTTTCTCTCTCTCTCTTTCTCTCTCTTTAACCTAGCACCAAGACTGAAATCTAAGACCTTGGTGCTGTCAGTTTATTAACTCTGATCTGTATCAGCAAATGTTACATAATGAAAAGTTATTTGATTTTTAATTTTTTTAAAAATATTTTTTGTCTTCAGTTAATTCCTTGAGTGTATGCAGACATGTCCTTTGTCAAATCATAATGCGATTAGTGAAAAGAGATTTTGGCCTGCTTTATACTGCTTACTCTCTCCCTCTTTCTTTAATCTGTTATAATGCTAATCTAAGTAGATTTAGCTTCTGCTCTGCTTGGGTTTGCTGTTTTGCCAAAGGAGTGTTATATTGACCCACTCTCAGACTGAAACATCACTTTCTTTACTAGTTTCTCTTTCTTGCCAAATGTTCTGGTTTGAATAAACTTGGATCTTTTCAGGAATATTTGTCTGAAATATAGAAGAGATCAAAGTGCTTTTATCAGATGTTGTTACATTCTTGATTTTCAGTTGAAATAAATTCCTTTAGGATTTTTTATGCATCCACACATACAATATGTAAAAACTTGGTTCCATTTTTTAACAACAGTTGGAAACTTGAATCATATAGTCCAATCGGGTAATGCTAAAACTTTATAGGTCTTGACATGAGTATTGTTCATTACTATTTGATGGATAAAGTTTATCTTTAGTATGAAAAAAAAACAACAACAAAATGACCTTTTGTTTTTATATTGTTAAAAATATATTCATATTAATAATGATTATGCATTATTTCAATGCACACTTATTGAATATGGGATAAAAGATAATCCACTACTTAAATTAAAACTTTAAATTAACACTTGTTCTGTTGGTGTGGCTTAGATAATGCTGACTTTATGCTCTGCTGAAGGATAAGTACCGCTCAAAAGGAGTTTGTTAGGTGTGATATAAAATTGCATCTGATAGTGGGGCTTGAGATCTGGGAAGTGTTGAATACCCTTCATTATCATCATACCCAGGTCCACCTTGACTGTTAGTCCAATTTATGAGCCAAATAGACATTTTTAAATATCATTTGTATACTTGATGCCATATAACTGTAAATTTGTATTAAATATAGTTACTTGAAGCTGTAATTGTTTACTAAGGATTATTATTAGTTACTTGAAACCATGTAGCTGTAAACTAACAATTATTAGATAGAAATAATTACTCAAACCCATGTAATTATTAGAAATTTTTGAAACCATACAACTACATGCAAAAAACACTCTTTAAGAAACTACCCCAAAATATAAATGTACAATGAATCCAATTCTCTAGCCTTAAAGTATAGAATAACCCAAGATGGGTTGACATGCATTTAAAAATCAATCAATCAATCTAACGTAACATATCTAAGTTTGATTTGATTTATTTAAGTTGGCCAGTTTATGATACAATTATAACTGGGGTTTTTTTAATATGTATTTCATTTGATAAGATAATTTTCAATAATAATTACTTGCATAATTTTGTATAGATTTATTTTGTGTCTTTCTAGACTATAAATTGAATTTTACATTTTAATCAGATGGTGCTTGGGTCATTTCTCTTTCACAACAATGCCAACCTAATTTTTATATTTTGCACTATTTCTGTGAATAGAGAGATGTATTAGCTGAGACTTGGTAAATTGCTATCAATGAATGATAACTTTAATAACTTTCATGTCTAGTTAAATATTGAAATGGTGTGGGAAGGTGACTTAGAATATTGATTAGCTGTTAATCTTATGGGATTGTATAAGAATAGAATTCACAAACTACAGTTGACTACATGAAATGAACTCTTTTAATGAATCATTCAAAATAAAACTCTCTAAAAACAAAATCTAAAATGTTTGTTTCTGTGAGTAATTTTCTATCTTGATCACTATCATTTTACAATTTCTATTACTCAGCTTTTAATAGTGGGTAGTTTGGCTCTTTCAATAAACATTAATCTTTTTGACACTCTGCTAAGTTTGAGTTTAATCCTAGAACCAACCAATTAAATAGTTTACAAATCTTAACTTACATTAACTGCAAGTGACACCATTAAAATTCTGAATATTATTGTTTTTTAGTTCTTTTAATTCCTGATATTTAATACAAAATTAAATGTTTTCATTGGTATTTATTCATACTACTTACACTTTTTATAAGCACTAGACTGATTACTTTACAGAAAAGGCTCTTTGAGGAATTTATATTACACTGGTCAACACGATTTTTGGTGCCAAGAAGCAAAACATGTTTTTAGCTAATTTGATGGCGCTGATTAAGAAAATAATCTTAGTTTTTCATGGCTAGCTTCTGTTTTTGTTGTACTGTAATTGGTCATTTTTGGAAAAAAGATCAATTTACGATCTTGGTTGGTTGCAAAATTAAGTTAAAAGGTCGTAGAAACCCATAAATTTTCAGGTAGACTGAGCAATTTATGTCAGTCACCTGAAATAAACTATTTTTATAAGAAAAAAGTGGTTTTTTGAGTAAAAAAAATTTAATAGAAGTACCAAATTTTTCCAATTTATCGTCATAATTCAAATTAACTGAAAATTTTTTATCAGTAATACACTTCAGTAAACTTGATATTTAAGGTGATGTGAAAAAAATGAAACCCTAAAATCTTCTGTTTGATATAGATTTATTCAATTTTTATTTCTTCACTGCAGAAGGAAACCAAGCACATTGAGAGCTTTTATTTTCCCAGTTGGAAAGAAGCTTCAACAAAAGATATCCCAATTGAATGCCCCTATTCCATTGTACATGATGAACATGATGAAAATGGTTTCACCATAACATCAGAAAACTCATTAAGGATGATGAATTTGTGAATTCAATGAATGACTTAGAATTATATGCTTGGACATCATTTGCTGATGTGGTAAAAAACTTCTTAGGCAATCACCGGACTGGAAACTATAAAAAGTTAATGGAAAAGCTGTTGAAGAGTTTACTGGATGTAGGATTATTAAGGTTCATTTTTTACATAGCAATCTAGATGAATTTCTGGATAATTGCAATTTGAGTGATGAGCAAGAACGATTCTATCAAAACAATGGAAGAGCACTATCAGGGATGGTGGGACAAACAAATGATGGCTGACTACTGTTGGAATATCAAAAGGGACTTAAATAACATTGAACATGAAAGACAATAAAGAGAACATTTTTACCTTAGTTCTTATGTTCACGAAGGTTTTATTTAAGTTCAAAAGGTTAGGTTTAGGCCTATGACATAAACTCATCTCTTTAAAATGGAATGAGTTGAGATATTATTTAAAATTTATTTTAAGATTTTTGTATTATCTTCTTTCTACTGGATAAAGCAACTGATTTAGAAAAGTTGTTTTCATTTGCTAGATGCTTGATTGATTCATTAAAATTCAATCTTGCCAGCTGTAGAAATCTTTTTGAAGAACCCTCTTTGTGAAGTGTATATATACGATATAAAATGTAACCCTGAATGAATCACATTTTTTTTTAACCTTTTCATTTTATTGTTCTTAGGCAAAACTAAAGAGATTAGTTTTTCAATGTTTAATGACTCGGCAATTTATAATTAATATCTGATTTCTAGTGGCCATGTCAATTCTGCTTTTCTCGATAATTGATTTGGACTCTACTGGATTCTTGAAAATCAGAGCTGAGGTCTCTAATATTTTTCTCTCCTTCACTTAGTAAAAATGAGAAATAAAATTATATATATGTGTGTGTGTGTGTGTGTGTGTGTATATGTAACCTGATGTTCTTTCCTTAGTTTTAAATTAGGAATCAATATGGATTATATTTATCAAATCTTGTTTGCAAGGTTATAAACTCTACAGGATGAGCAAAAAACAAAAAGGCCTGCTCTGCTGACTGACATTTGAGCACTTTTTTGATTTATAAAATGTTTTCAAACTATTCACTGGTGAGAAAAGAAATATTTTAATGTTAATGTATATGATATCAGCATATATATAAACATCTTCCAATAAGTTTTGATGTCATCACTACGTGAAATCGGGGAGTGTTTTTATGTTCATCTTGTATAAAGACTATTGCCAATCTTATGATTCATTTGAATGGTAATGTATCAAAAAAACATTCATGTATTAAGGTGTATCAAAAGTTTTTTTATTTTCTTATTTAACTGTGTGCTTTTTTAAGCTTATCTTTTTGATAATCCAAGCTCTTCTAAAAGTCTTTAAGTACTGGTAGCTGTATTCTCTTTCATCTTGACCTTTAAAGCTTCATAATCAACAACTGATGTTGTCCACTTGTTGGCTTTATTTCAAGTGACAAATCACCATCCTTAAAATGTTTTAACCTGTTTGTGACAGTATGATCAGATATTGTTTCATTTCTCTTCACTTCTTGAATTATGTGAGCAGATTCACTGGATTTAAAGCCTAGCCTGAAATAATGCCTCGCATTAATAAAAATACATTGCCAAAATATCAATACTCATATCCTCCATTATAAAATTTAAAACAACAAATACAGATGAATGGTATTGAAATTATGATAATTATAATAAGTGGTTTGATATATCGTCTTTATATGTGCACAGGAAGTAAACTTTTAAGTAAAGATCTTTTTAAAAAAATAAAAAGTATGTTCAATACAGTGTAATACTTGAGACAAAAGGAATTCTTGTACATTTTATATCTCACATTTTTCAAATAATTGATATCCCTTTTTATTACCTATATATTTTCTATTTTCAATTGAAGTATTTCTCATTATAAACCTCATGACTTACGAGTTTATTTACTCTATCCCCAAGCTAAACTTGAATATTTCAGTTTTTAATTTTCCCATATAACCTTGCAATATAACACAAAAATTGAATTTTAATAACTTTCACCTTAAGTGTATAATTATACCCTCTCCTTTTTTTTTTCTTTGTAATTAAAAAAGATTAACTGAAATTATTTCTCAGCAATTTCTAAATCAAGTTTTAAATTGCTGTTTTCAAAAGATTGCAAAGAACATTATAAAATTGATGTGGCTTTCTTTTTTTTTATTTATTTTACTTCTCAATCCACCTATCAGTCAATTATCTACTTTAATGAGTAAATATGAATGCTTGCAGCTTAGCAATGCTCTTGAGAATTGTAAAGGTGACATAAACTATTGGATATTTTCATTTCCATTTTTGCTATTTCTAGTTAATCATTTACCCATTAAGATATTGTTTATCTTTTTGTAGACACATGTAAAGATGATCTTTTTTTACTAGACAATATATTTTCACTTACCTACAAAAGTTAATGCAAAGAATTTACTTCTATATAAAAGGTAGAATGTTTTATGAAAATAAAACTGTCTGTGAAAGAACAAAAACAAACAAATGTGGGAGAAACTATTTTTCTAAGTCTTAAAAAATCTTTCTCATCTTGCACTGGTTCCATGAGCTGATTTGGTTGTAGGGGCACTACTCATGTTGTGTGTCTTGGGCAAGAATAGCCTAGCAGAGCCCATTCCTTTCTGGGCCTACATACAACTGGTTTGAATTCAGAATTCAGTTGACACACCAAGAGTAAAGAGATCAGTCTACCCTACTATTTACTCATAACTGGAAGGAGACTTGTTGGATTCATACCTTTCCCAAGGATATTAGATCTATGTCAAATGCAAACAGCCTTGTTAAGGGTTTGAACTTGGGTACTCAAATCAACTGTTAAGTTGTTACCAAAGATTTTACTCATTAACCACTCTTGTATGTAGGCTAAGCTTCTCAAGTATTGAAAACTGCATAGAATTTTCCAAATAAATACACTAACCAAAATAATTACCCTTTTTACAGGTCATTAAAAAAAACTAGCTGGTTTATCAGGCTGTTGTTAAACTGATTTGTGCAAATTGCTAAGTCTTTTGACTAAACATTTTGGAAGAGGAGTGTGCATAAAATTAGGTTCCTTTATTGTAGACTTTTGACTGCCTCTAGATAAGTAGATGGATCATTGTTAAAGAAAAATAATACAAATTTGAGACACAAAAACAAAAACCTGTATGAATACTCTCACAGAATTAAAATTGGCATTATTCCAAAGTAATATACTTTTATATTTGAGTCCTAATAAGATTGAAACAAAGTTATCCTAAAACTCATTGTTTTTGATAATTGTTGAAGTTATAATTGTTTTTATCAATAACTGGATAATTACAGTCTGTAAAGGAGATGAGTAATCAAATTGAAAGTTAATTCTAGATATTTTATTACCAGACCTCATTAGTATCTTTTCTCTATTGTATTTAGTTTTTCTCTTAATAGATCTGATTATGTTAACTACATTTTCTTTTTAATACAAGGCATGAATCTGTTTCTTAGTGTTTTCTATATGTAGCTTTTTTTGGTAACTTTCTTTTAAAAAAACACTTTGTGATTTAAGGAATTAATGGTTTAAAATAATCGTTAATTACCAATTAAATTCCTTTAACAATTATGTAATGTTTTATGTGAGTTCTGGCACCTGCTGTTTTTTTTTCACATTTTGTATATAATTTCAACTTTAGGGTTACAGTTAATTAAATTTACCTTTACACTCACATTTGGATACACTGGTGTTGGGGTTATTCATATGAAAAACAATTGGTAAGCAGAGTTCAAATTCATGCCGATGCTGTTTGCATTCTCTTGTATTAATGCTTTTGGGAAAGATATGTATCCATCTCTTCCTTCCCCAGTTATGGGTAAAATTGTAGGGGTAAACTGGGCTCTCTTGCCTTGGTGTTTTATAGATGCATATTTAATTCTAACAGTTTTCTAGAATTTCTGCTCTGTGGATCAAATATTTTTCTTCCAGCTACAACCCTGAGTTAGTAAATGTTTTACCTTATCTTGATTTTGGCCATTGTCCTAATGAGTAGAGTGTTTGCTAATTGTCTGGGAGACCAGGGTTCAATCTCCAAGTCAAGACATACCAAAGACTCAAAAAATGGTACTTAATACCACCTTGCTTAACACTCGGCATTAAAAGGTACAGATCAAGGGTAAAGTGGAGCAATCCAGGGAAGGGAGTAGCACCCTCCCCTACACCTTGGTGTAGTAGCTATTGAAAAGGGAGCCTTTAGGTTCCCCTCAACTAAAGTTGCCAACTTTACTTTTTTTCCCTACTCTTTATTTGTTATTTTGTAACTCTTTAAAGTGACTCACCAACCTTGCTTAAGGTGACTTTGAGAATGTGAATTAACTTACACTGGGCTGATAAAAAGGCTCACAAAATGAAATGGGTGTGTGTATGTTTGTGTGTGTGTATATATATATATATATATATATATATATATATCTCAGCAGAAATAATATCCAGATTAATGGCATAGGATAAGTTTCTTCAAAGTTCAATTTATTATAGTCATCAATATTGAACTTTAATGGCATAGGATAAGTTTCTTTAATCTGGATATTTTACTGTTGATGAATATGATAAATTGAACTTTGAAGAAACTTATAACTTAGGCACCAGCTGTGACTGAACTTAAGCATTGTCATTAACACTAACTTACAGTCCTACAGCATTGCTTAAAGATTTTTTGGTAAACTTTGTTCTCAAAACATATACACTTGTACACAAAGATCATTTAATAAATAAGGTGAATTTTTACCTAAGGAGTTGTCAATAAGAAGCAGTGTTTACAGTTGTATTCTTTTTCAAAGAAATCAATAGTTATGGGTCCTTTCATGTCCCAGATGACTGTCAGCTGAACCTTTACTGATCACTGTGCCTAGAACTTTTTCTTTTACCAGAGAATCATTGTTTCCACTCCACAAACTATTTTTTTTGACTCTGGCTCATAATGGCAAACTCATATTTAGCCAATTTGTAAACATTTTTTTTGATTGAAACATGCTTCTCCATATGCATCATGTATTATTCTATAAATTTCACATGGTTTGTACTTCTCAACCACTAAAAATTTAATGATAGACCTCTGTTCAAGCCTAAATTACTTTGATTTGCTGCCATTTTGAATAGCCTCAGGCCATCAGAACACTTTTGCAAGATTTAAAATAATGCTATATAACCAATTCCACACAATATAGAGCTTACATTTAGAAAAAAAAATTCTATTAAAAAAGATTATTTTGCTTTTTCAAAAAATTCCCCTTCTTTATTGAATGGCTCTGATGTAATCTGATAGAAGTAGCTATAAATTTACTGACTGAACATTAAGTATACCAATAAACCAATTATAGTCATGTAGTGTTTATTTCACTGCTATTATTTAATCAACTGCACTAAGACTTGGCAAAATGTCAGCTTATGAACCATAATATTTGACATGTATATAATAGATACTCCTAATTTGTGTACTTTAAAGCTTGCTCAATCAAATATCAAATTAGTCATTTTACCTTTTTTCAGGATTCAAAATATGCCTATATAAACTTTTGAAACTAAATTGAATTAATAGTCATCTCATCTTGATTCACCTGTTTCTGTTAAATTCCTTTGTGATAAATCACTAGTTTGTTAGAAGGCTGAGGTCATATAAAATAATGTACCATTTCAAATATTTTTCAGCCATAGAAACCGTATTTTGTGTTAATATTTGTTAGTACTACTAATACTAATGAATATGGGACATTTTATTTTAAGTGCTGGGTTTTTGAAATTCTATGCTATACATTCTGCTTGAAGATAATTTTATCCTTTCTTTCTCTATCTAGTTTTGCACTTGGAAAATTAAAGACTTCATTAAGTTATGCTGATAGCATGTGTCCCTAGCATCCATGGCTCTTGGTAGGTTCTCTAGTTGACATGGAGTGTCTACACAGAGTTGATGAATACTTTACTGGCTAGCCAATTTTGGTGTGTACATGTGTAGGAACTTATATCACACTGCATCCTTATGTAGATCCTTCTCATCTTGTTTTTTCTCCAAGCACTTTGTTAAACTCCAGGTGGTGCAACCATACAGTAGTGCTGACATGGCTATTGATTGAAAGAATTCTTGTTTTATTTTAGCTGAGATTTAAATTGTATAAACAAATCTTAGCTATTATATTTCTAACCTGTGTCAATTTTCTTGTGGCCTTTCTAGCCTTTATGATTACTTCTATACGAAATATTTCCCAAGATACATATTGTTTGGGTTTTTCTTTAACTTCACTTCTGCCATGTTGGCAGGGCTTAGAATATACTGACTGTATCCCTTGCAAAAAAAGAAGAGGTGTTCTGGGTATAACGCTAAACTGCATGTTAGTAAGGCTGGAGATCTGAGGAAGTGCTTCTTCATTGCTATTACAGCCAGTCCCACTCAGACCTGGAGTAGTTGTACTTGTTAAAGGCTCATCTATAGCTCAAATAGATCTATTTGCAAACTATTTGTGTTAGATAGAAATAACTGTATAAAAGAATGAAGAAACTGTACAAAGTGTAAATATAAACATATAATGTATACAATTTCCTAACCTCTTGGCATAAAAAAAAACCCAAACTAGTTAACATCATTAAAATCAATGATATAATTTTACTTATTATTTGTACAAATGCTTAGTTTTTCTTTCTCTCTCTTCAAATAAAATTCTAAACTTCAAGCTTGGTGCATTCACATGAAGTAAAACTTTTTTTTAAATGGTCATTTTTTTAAAAATCACTTCCGAAAATTGTATTTTCTAATAAGCCGATATTAATAAGGAATCTAAGGTTAATTGTCCTTTACTATTATCTGACTGAAATATATTCTATATTTCTAAAAATGACCTTATTCAATTATCATTGACTATACTGGACATATTATATATTTAACCCAAAGATAAAGTGAGTACAATTATCACTAGGTGCCCTACATTTCTGGCTTTGTGCCTCAACTAAGTTAAGCTTAATAAATTACTAGCTCAAAGATAACTTAAGATCTTTTTTGAAATTTTTTTTAATATATCTATGTTTTTATTCCTATACTTATCTATTCTTTAGAATAAGTTCTTGGGAGATTTGGGAACTTGGTCATTGTCTTAACAATCTAAAATGTATTGCAGTCTAACCTTTTAACATAGTACGCCAAGTGCTGCTGTTGGTATAAAACAGATCAAGAGCAGCTTTTTTCCCTGAGCTACTGGTTTCCAGAAAATATTTTCTAGGGTGATTGTTCCTTCTGAATTAAAATTTTTGCTGTATGTTTATCCCTCACTCTCCTACCAACTTTATCCCCATGTAATGTTTTATGAGCCATTGCTAGCCTACATGTAATTCTATTGAGAAGATTCATGCAAGAAAGAAATCTTAGAAGGGAAAAAAGATTCTTTTCATTTAATATTGATCGTTTCTGTTGGCCCAGATTTTTCTGAGCTTTCTATCTATTGCCATAAATGAACTATTGGCATCAAGAAATTCAGCAACCATTAGGGATTCTGTTCCAAGAAACTCTAACATATTTTTACCTACAGCTCCACTACTTTCTCTATAGTCACCCCTCCCCTTCTTAGTCTCTGTGACAACTTTTTGTTTTGTTTTTTATCTTTACTTTTTGTTATATATATAATTTTATAAGTTTCAGATTTTTATGCTTTGTGAATGTGAAGAGCTCATCTAAGTTTCTTGTATGTGTATATATTTACTTTCCTATGTACACCCTATAAAATGATTCTGTCCATTACTTGTGCTGCAGCTGCTGCTTCTCATTATTACACGCACTTTGCCATCTCTTTCTTTCATTTCTTTTAAAGTGAAATCATTGATTTACTTTCTGTAGTCTCCAGCTCAGGTAATGTCATGTGTATTCCTCATCACTTTGAACTTGGTACATGCATAGTCAGTGGGTCACATCTAAACTGGTTCTATAGATATTTGGAAAGCTTACTCAACATTGTTACAATTTACATCTAAAGTATAAAGAAGTAAGTTTATATATTTATCTATAAAAGTTAAACCTGTATATTTCTTGCTTTTAAAAAAATTTGTAAAAGAAACAAAATTTGTTTTGTTTTGTCCATAAGGTCAATATTGTTTGCTATCTATTTAAGTTCTTTTTCATTCCATTTTTAAAAAAATGGTAATTTATTTCTATAGAGATGGCCAAGTGTCCATAACAAATAGCATGCATAATATTATTTATAAGTAAAGATTTTAGAAATAGTAGTTTTTTAGAGACAAGCTTTTAAAATTGGCAAGCATAATATTTCTAACTAGATGATCTGTGAATCTGTTAGGTTTTAATTATAACAGAAGTCCACAATGATACTGATGTTATTGTTTAGAAAGGAGTGAATTAAAGTACTGACCCTACAAAATTATAATTCAGTTGCACATTGAACTGGAAATTATTTTATTCTTTGAGTTGTTCTAGTAAAAATCTCATAATAAATCCCTAATCATTAATAAAAAAGATATGCCATTTTAGCTGCATTATGGTTTTATACTTATACAAATGTAATTGGAATTTTAGTTATAGATAGGTAGGTCATTATGCTTTGAATTAATTCAAATTGATTACATGCATGTCTCTATGTATAGTAAAAACAATAAAAAAAATTTGTCACAGCTGTACTGTACCAGTTTTTAATTATTGAACTGTTCATTAGCCTATTGACAAGAGAATTATACATAGCAAAACAAAAATAAGTCTGAAAAATCTAATAGAATATAGATTAGTCTAGAATAATTATGATGAAAATAATAGGTTAATGAAATCACATCCTTAGTAAAGCTTCTTTTTATATATATATATATATATATTTTTAAATTGTAAGTTGAAAAATTGATCACTCATCAAATGTTTTTGTAGTGTAACACTCTTTGACTTGATAAACAACCACAATGACAATTAACTGAAGGTATATCTATCCTTGTGAGTAGGTCAGTTAGGCATTGTATTATGTTACCTGCACATATGGTGGTGTATTTGGTGTAATAGTTATTGGCATGGAAAATGAAATCAGTGAGCAAACTTGAAATTCTAACTGAGGATATTTATCTTCACTTCAATGATTTTGGGGAAACTATCAATCTTATCTTTTTCACCTCCACCAACTACGAGTGCAAGGGAAGAGCAGACTTGGTACTTTCTTGATTGACTGTATAAATACTTTCTAGGCAACTAGTCTAAAAGAAAGATAATCTCAATACTAAACTAGTAGCTGGTGTTCTTAAGACAATCCAACATTATCTTTACCCTTATTCTGGTTACTCCTGTAACAACACTGGTGCCAAGCTATGTTTCCTCTTTGACAACATTGGTAACATGGAGAGAGGTAATTTGTTGCATGGACAACTGCTTGTCTTCATCCAACCTTGTCCAGGTCAGAGCCCAAATCCAAACACAGATCCATTTTCTTGAAAAGAACTAATGGATACCACTACATCATTATTTTGTCTGTGTGCTATATCCAGCCATTGTATTTTATATACTCAGTAGGATTTTTATATATTTTGTTTGTTTGGGTGCCATAACAACCATTGTAGGTTATTTAATGCCAAATTCTATTTTCACATATATATTTAATATATGATATGTAGATAAGTTTTTAAAATTAGTCTGAGCTCTCTCTCCTTTTTTTTTCCTTTTTAGCATTGTTGAATGGTTTCAAGTATTTCTATCTAACATGAATAATTCTATTTACTATTAATCATTTGCTTGCACACAGTTAATGTTTTCAAGTATTGCTATCTAACAGTAACAATTCAACATTAGTTATTTGTTTGCACACATTCAAATGGGTATACATATATGATTTATGAATATTTTGTAAGTAATTTCAATTTAAAGGGAGTTCAAACTAATTTGTTTGCACACAGGTAATGCTAATGTTTCTACTCAGTTAAATGGTTTCTATTATTGCTATCTAACACTTATAATTCTATTCAATATTAATCATTTGTTTGCTGACAGAAAAGTGACAATAAGTATTACTATTTAACAATAATTCTATTCAATGCTATTCATTCATTTGTATACAGTCAAATTGTTCCAAGTATTATTATGTAATACCAATAACTCAATTTAGGCACACAGTTAAAAAGTTTCAAACATTGCTATGTATCATAAACAATATAATTAGAGATCAGTCATTTGTTTACACTGTAAAATGGTCAAAAAGTTCTATTTCTAACAATTCAATTTAACAAGTTATTTGTCTACACAGTTTAAATGGTTAAACATTTCTATTTGACACATAGGTAGGACTCTATCAAGTGCTACCAGCCTGGGTCAGAGTGACCCTGGGAGCAATGGCAATGAAGAGGGTACTCCACATTCCCCAGAGCTCCAGGACTGGAGCTTCACTATCAGATTGTTTGGTGTCATATCCAGGATACTAATTTGGTGGGGGGGTCTTATCCTTCTCCTGCGATGCAGCCAGTATATTTTACAGCTCCAGCCAACTGAGCTGTCTATAACTTTATAAATGCACATTTTATTTATATCTAAAGAAAACTAATCCCTCAATTTAATATGTGTATGTTACATATATTTTGTAAGATAACTGGATCAAATTCAAATCCTGTATTCCTTTAACTGATGGACATGTTTGAGATTTTGTGCTCATTTAAAAAAAAAAAAAGCAAGAATAGAATCATTGTTCCATAAAAATAAAACTGGAATGTAAAAAAGAAAGTTAATCTTTCATGATTCAATTCTTATGAATAATTTTGAAAAATACATTAGTCATTCAAAATTATGCTTGTCAATCCAGGCTTCTGAAAAAAAATACAAATACACATGTAGATGTTAATTTTTTCAATAGAAGTTTGTAACTTAGTATTATTTTTAATCTCTGCTATTTTCATTGTTGTAGTTTGATAATTTGAATGAGTTGCAATAAAAAGCAACTAAAAATTAAAGATGAAAGAAAATACTAGTCAAAATTAATGTTGATGGTTGACATTGTTTCATTGATAAATAAATAAAAGATGTTTATAAAAACATATTGAAATCAATGGCTTTTTATGTAAGTGAACCAACATTAGGATTTAATCATCTTAATTTCCTTAGATGTTTTAGTATTTCTCTCAGCCAGTATTCAAGGAGAAAAAACATTATCTGCAAGTGCTGACATTTGGCATTAGATACTTGATAGTTACTTTTATTAGCTTGAAGAACTTGTATTAAAGTATTAAAGAAGGGTCACAATAGTAAATGGCATAGAGATTAAGAGATTATCTACTTAGAAGAATGTGACTATTTATGCCTTCAATTGTATAAATGGCTTGTTCAGTTTTGGAACTTAATTTACCTAAATACCCTTTATGAATTTTTTTTCGCAGACCTCTTTTACCACTTTTTCTCTGAAATTCATTCACTTATTTGGGTTTTTGAATAATTAAAAAGAATTTTTTTTTTGTTTAATTTTATAACTCAAAACTTTTTCTTAAAGAAGGAATGATAAGCCTATTGTTTATTCCATTCTCTGATGTTAAGTTTAATTTTAGAGAAGATTTAATGATTCTGACAAGTCAACAGGTTTGTAGAAAACATTTACTTAATACTAATTATTGTTGCATGATCTATGTATGTAATGACTTACAGGGAGTAATTTATTTAAACGTTATCATCTCTGACTTTGTTAATAAGTCTTAGGAAAAAGGGTGGGGGTTGGATGATGCTGGAGAAATTTTCTTTGTGCCTCCCTGAAAATCAATATTTGTTGACTTCTGACACTTAGATATTTCAGCTGCAAGGCAGACCTCATTTCTGACTTTGTTTTTATCTCATGCCAAAGAAAAAAAACATTGGTATTGGTTTGACTGTATTCTGTTGTTTCCTGCAAAGTTACTATTTTGGCTTCTATAGTATATATTTAATTATGTACACACACAAACACAAATTACAAGAGGAAAAAAATATAGCTAAAGTGAAGGCAGAGAAAGAGCTGGTTTTGTATCATTTGTCCAAAACTCAATACCTTTTTTAAACCCATTGACACTGTTTTTCCATTCACCAAAAGAACTTTCAGATACATGTCATTCACAATAATACCACAATGGCTCTCTGTGGATCTCTGCTCCCAAATAATTAGAATTTTTTTTCTTTTGATATCTATAAGATTGAGGGAGTAGAATAAATAAAAGAATAAATCAGTATACCATTAACTTGAAAAATATAAAATTAGGGATGTTTAAGCCTATCAAGAGTAAGCTGCCTACTGATTTCTAGGTTGAAGGAGTAAACAATTTTTACTGGCACATAAATAAAATTAAGTTTTTTAAAAATTGTAATTATTCATACTCTAAAGGTAGCTGTACATGTTTTACAATTTTTCTTATTTGCTTGCTAAAATACATATAAATCCAACACCAAACAGAAAAAGTCATGTACAAAGTTAATGATTAAAATCTTGATTCAAATTACTTCTCAGTTGGTTAATACAAAATTGTATCAAAGTGATGAAGTCTTTGTTCAATGGCCATAGTTAACTTAAAGATTATTATTAATAATATGTCAAGATCATGCATATAGATTGTTGTTTTGAAAATGGATTGTGTTGTTACCATTGTACCTAGAACAGATCAGTATACTATATGGTATATAAGACCCCCACCCCACTCATTTACATATATCTTCAATAGATTTTTTTTAGCTATTTTGGGGAGATGAGAGGAAAAAAGGATTTTATATTCTATTTTTACTAGAAGACAAACTCAAAGTTCAAGCAAACAAGACAATGCAGAATTGTTGAGTGTCCCACAAAATATTTTAATGGTAGACTTATTCAGGTTTTACAGTTTCAGTATCATGTTGTATCAAGAAGGAAATGAGTTTTTAAACAGTTAATATAAAAATTCCTTATTTTTATTTTTTCATAAGTACCAATAGGTATCAAATAATAGTATTTGGTTTTTGCTTGATTAATTTTTAAGACTATATATTGGCAAATTAGAATTGGTTATCTGGAATTTTATTGCTAACAAGATGGCCACCATTCTTTTGCTGTTTTTTTTTTTTTTTTGTGCAGGAAATTTTTTTTTTATCAATTACCTTTAAATACTTGTCTTTATTTTCTATAAGAGTGAGAGTTAATGATAAGGAGGTGATGCAGCTAAAATTTTAATAATACTTATTTTAAATAATAAAGGCATGCAATTTTTTTTTTTTTTTTTAATGTTTAATCTGTTTTTACATGGGCTGAAAAAAAGGATATTTTTATAAGAGGATAAAAATGTTTTTTTAAAATTTTTTTTTATTTTAAAACAAAAACACTTTTTTGTTGGTGTGGTGAAAGAAACTTCAGGAGTGGTTATTGCTTAATCTATTGGTCAAGGTTTTGTTTATTTTTTGAATTAAGAGAGTACATGTAAAATACTCACAAAACTTGTTAATGACTAGCATAAAATAAAAAAAATAAAAATTCAATTATAAGAATTCCTAATAGATGCCTAAAGAAAACTGCTGGAAACATACAAAGATATTATCATCAATATATTAGGAAACTAAGTTGATAAAATGTTATTGAGAGAAGAATAAAAAAATATAAAAATAAAAAAGTGTTACTATTGACTTCTAGCCTTTTTTCCTTTGCAAAATGACAAAAAAATAGTTTCTAAACCTAAAATCTTTTCTTGGATTTTAAAAAAATTTGTTGGTATTATTTTTCATATTAGCATTGTAGTGATGCAGTAGTGATGGCATACTATGATGCAGGACACCTGAAAAATGTTGTTGGGACCCTTGTAATTTAGTATTTTGATATTTTAAATAAATTCTAAAAGTTTGCATCATTGATAAAAACAAAAAATGCTTAAGTGGATATAAAGAGATGTCAGTCTTCTTGCAGCATCAACAAATTGATATTCTGAATATTACATATATACTTTAGAATTGTAGCACAATTTATTGTTAAAACGAGATCAAATGTTATGTATTTGATTAGTTCAAAATTTTCTTCTGTTTATTGGATAAAAAAAAATAATCCTTTTAAATTTCAACATTAACTTTATTTATTGTTCCACTATTTTTTACTATACTTTTGGTAAATTCACAATTTCATTTTCACCTTAGAAATTTTATCCTTCTGAGCAAAGATACTCTGGGCACTTTTTGCTATCTCCCAGAAAATTGAACATTTTCTCATTAAAAGAATTTTATAAAGAACAAACTAAATGATGATGCAATATTTGATAGATGGGTCAAAACTTCTCAGTCAAGTTTTTTTTTTTATCAGGTTAGTAGAGAAATAGTCTAGACTTTTTCTGAAGAAATATTCTGCCTTTTAATTTCTGACACTTTTGTCAATTGCTGCCTTTAATTGGTCTAATTAGTAATGGTATTTGTTAAAGTCAATTGTATGCTTCTCTAGAAAGAGCTCATGATTGTGAGACTGGAAAAAGTCCTCAATCTACTACAACATAACCTTCTTTGGTGGTTCACTTCAATTTTCTCTGATATCTTGTATTCTATGTTGTTACAAAGTATTTACTTTTCATTGTCCATCAGTTTTTTAAAACCAAATGATTTTCATTACATTTAAGTAGTGGATCATACATGGAAATGCAGTTCACTAAAGTGTTTTCACTTATATAAAAGGCAAATGTAAAAGTGATTTGCATAATAAAGCTGTTGCAAATGATTTTAATGCTTTATTTGTATATTTTGAGATTGTTGGTTATTTTCTATGTTGAATAACATTGATTATTCTCAATCAGTATCTTGATTTGCTGCTATTAATCTCATCTGACACATCCAATCATTCTATCTTAAGTGAATTTTTTTTTGTTTGAGGTATATTTTTACCTTTTTTAAAATTAAAAATATGCTGAAAATGTTAGTTGTTTTGTCTTCAAAGCTGAAACCAGTAAACAAAAATGTTAATTGACAGAACATTTTAAAAATGCATACTCTAATATAAGAGCTGTCACAATGCACTCAAAAACAATATTTTTTTGAATAAACTTAGTTAAAACTAAACATTCTTAATGCCATCTAAATACAAAAACAGAAATATTTTGGCAAATTTAACATTTAAGATGACTGTTATTATATCTCTTGAATGTTTTGAGTATTTGATAAATAAAAATAGTTAGATTTCGATGATCTTTTCTTTGTTTTGGATTATTAAAAAAAATCAAATGGATATTTTCAAAGTAAACAAGAATGAAAGTTTTCGTTTTATATTCACTGTTAATTTTATTTTGTAATTTTAAAGTAAAATCATGAAAGTGTAGAAATCTTAATAAATCCTGCTTTGCATTTTTTTTTTTTTTTTTTTTTTAAGTTAGATTGACTTTTTAATACATTATTTTGTCAAAGTTTAGAATAGGTGACAAAAGGAACAGTCTTGTTAAAATGACATTTTTATCTTTTAACTTAAAAAAAAAAAGAAAAAAAGTCAACTTGGCTCCATGTAAACAGATGGGTTCTAATGAACCAGAATCATATTAATAATTAAGATCAGATCATTAAATTCTAAAGACAATTTTTAAAGAAAAATTGGTATGTCTGTTAACCATACAGGGAATTAAAGATGGGGGGTCATTATCCTTGAGAACCATCTCCTAATGATGCCACAAATCCTAAGTATTATAAAAAAAAAGATTTAATCACTTTTGGATCAATAAAAAATCTAAAGCATTAACATAATTGAATAAAATGTTTTATAATCATTGGTACTTGTGGATGTTTCTGTACTAGTTAAGACTGTTTAGCAGCAGAAGTTAATGTGTGCCAGGGTCTATGGATCATTGTGAACATTAAGAACTCCATAATTAACTGTACATGATGTTAAGTGAGTGGCTGAATTTAATGATTTCACTATTGGCACATCCTTCATTTTCATCCATAAGACTTTTACTTTTTGTTTGCTATGATTATTCCTGGTTCTGGTGTTTCTTCATCCATTCAGTAATACCCACTGACAAGCTGTTTATGTGACCAATATAACTGACTCAAAAATTCTCTATGTAAGAGCTTATTATATTAGATGATTTGCAACATTGGTATAATTGTTTTCTGTCTTTAACTGTAAATTGTTTTTTTTTATTATTTTTTTTTTTAGTTGTTAATATATTTGTTTATTATTTTTAATTTAAGATTCAAGTTTGGGCTAATTTGTTCATCTTCATTAATTTTTTTAATTTTTTTATTAAGATATTCAATAAATAACCTGCATTTCAATAATGCTGTTTATATTCAACAATTTAACACCTACAATAGAAATAGTTTTAAAAAATAAAATGAAAAACAAGTAGTCAGTTTAAACCAGGTATATTAATTTATATTAACTCTAAAATCTTTTATATATATATATATATATATATTATATAAACAACCTTGCTATGATTGGAAGTGTGCTTAGTATAGCAGTTATTGTCATAAGAAATGCAATCAGCTAACAGTACAAATTCTAGAGGAGGCTGTTTGCATTTTACTTTGAATACCCCTGAATCTCTCTGTTCCTTCTCTCCTCAGCTATGGATAACTAGTAGAGCAGACTTTGTTCTTTAGCCTTGGTCAGGCAACCAGGCAATAAGAAAAGCTCTGAATTCAAACCAACTTTACTCCACTTAAAAATTGACTATGGCAGAAGAGTTGGGTAAATACATACTATGACAAATTTCTTATTTGATGTGGAGAGTTTTATATGCTCAACTCAAAATATATAAGTAACATATTACTTAAAGCTAACACAATTTAATTTGTTATCAGTGTATGACTATTAAATTTCAATATGATCCCAACATTTACAATTAGAACTTTTTTCATACCTTTTAAATTCAATTGTTCCATAACAAATATAAGCATAACATTTTACAAGCCTAATTCATTTGGTTTGTGCCTGATAAATCTTTTATTATCTTAATCTTTAATGCAAAATATTGGATTTCAAGCTATTTCTTGACAATTGTACTCAAATTTTAACTTTGCTAAACATTTATCCAGAAGTGGCAAATATTTTTGTAGTTATGTTAATTATGAAAGAAGGATACAGTATTGAAATTGTAAAATATTTCAGAATTTTAAAACAATGTTATAAAGGACAGTATATGCTGCTGGACATTATGACCTATGAAGATAAAATTAAAACAAGATTTGGTTATAAATAATTTGGAAGGAGGTACTTGTACAAAATAGTTACTGGAATATGTAAAAATGCTTTAATTTTTAGAGTCAAGCCAATATCTTCCAAAATGAACTACTTTGAACTTTGTAATAGCTAATTTTTATAAAGATAAAATTCTGAAATTTCACATAATTAAAATCACATTATTGAGTCCAGTTTGATTAATCTTGATGGATATTGTATATGTTACCTGTCCCACAATAAGTTATTAAATTTGATGTATGAAATTTATATGCAAATATAACTGAGGTAGTAGTAATTTACTAAGATTTTTTGCTTAGATGTGGCACAAGGCCGAATGAATGAGGCACCCAACGAGACTCAAACTCATTTGTGAAGGTTTGAACCCTAACTTTATTATTTTCAATTTGTTAGGCAGTATTGGTCATCTATTTTGCATATATAATGATAGCAGTTTATTTTGTTTCTTTCATATATTGATCCTATACATTCTAATAATTTTTGCATTATACTATTGAAAATTTTTAATTTCTCATATTTACAAAATTTGAAATATAAAAAGCTATATTGTTGTGTATGTCTGACTGTGCATTCATTGACTGTAAAGCCTGCTGTAAGATCAGAGCTTAGAGGAGTGTTCTGTTTGGGCTTTGCAAAGCTAGAAATAGTTGCTAAGGTAAAACTGAATCACCCTCTAACCTGAATGAGCCTGGTTCATATGTATTGATTCCAATTTGTTGTGTGGATCATCATAAGCTCCATCTTCTTCAGTCAGTAGTTTCCATTTAAAGAAAATCTGTTTACTAAAAATAATAAATACAAACCCAATGTTTTTATTTTATTTTATTTTATTCCTTTACTAATGCAAGCTTTTTGCTTAGTGGATAGGTGTGAATGTGTTGATAGACATTTTTCTTATGGTCTGCATATGCATATCTACTGATAAGTTCATTCGTTCATGTCTGTCTTGTTATTGTTTTATTTTATTTAGTTATTTTTTTGTGTGTATATCACCATGATTGTGATGATGTGTATGTATGTATTGTTTGCCTTGTCTACCCTTCCCTACTGCTATCACTATGTTCATCTGTTTCCCCATCACCGCCTCTTCTTTTGCCCTGATTACAATAATGCTTCATCTTTGCACTACCTTTCCCATTTTTCTACCCCGGCAAAATGCCTTTTGTGTAACATAAGTTGTTTCATTTATCATTATTCTGCAGCACTAAATAGAACCATCAAATCCCTTCAGTACCACTTTCCTGCTTTTGCTAGTAGTGGCAGTAAAAGGGCTTGCTTGGTGTGAAAAAGTAATATTATACTTTTTATGAAATAACTCTAAGCTTTCACCTTTTCTGTGTTTTTTTTTTCTCACTCTTTACATTGACTGTTTAATGTGCCATAGCAATATTACTGGGACTATCATATGCATATGTTTTATGTTCATTTTACTGAAAGTACAAAAATAATTAGTATAAAAACTAAAATCAGTGATGATCCTTTTGTTTTTTTGTTTTTTATGTCTATACAACCAGCAACAGCTTATGTTTACTATCAACATAGATTTATCCTTCATTGAGTCAAGCCAGTTCTTAGTTCATTTTTTGGTTTGTTTGTTTTTTTGTTCTGTTTTGAAGAGGTTTTTTTTTTTTTTGTAATAATTATAATGATGGATATTTTATTTATTTAGCAGCATTTCTACAGATGCCTCTAGTCACATATACTATATCTCTATCCCTATTTTATCATGTCTGAGTAGAAGAAAAAAAGACTTTTGCCTTAGATATGATAGATTTCTGCTAGCCACTAACAAGAAGCTTTAAAAAATGTCCTATGTACTTACTTGAATTGTATGTTCCATTCATTGCTAATACTTATATATATAATTTATTTATCTATTTATTTCATTTTTTTTTCACCATGTCAAATCCATGAATTTTAGATTTATTAAAAAATTTTCTGTAATCATTTACTATACCAAGTTTTTCCCTCATCCATTATAATGTATCAGTATATACACATTAAAAAGTGAGTGTGTGCCCATTTTCTCCTTTTTATCTCTTTTCTCTTCTCACTATTTTCGTATTTTTCTTTACTTTCATTATCTTCCTTCATCTCTACTGTGGTGCTTTGGTTCCATCATTACACTTCAGGTCACTCGCTTTTCTCCTAAGATTACTACACAGTCTTTCTTTCCTCTTTTTCATATCCAAATCCTTTGATTTCTTTTCTTTCATTCCTCTCTCCCTTTCAATCGTTTTTAGTCTAATTTTTTTCTCTCTCTTTATTTCTCTCTTGTAACTACTAAATTCAAATTTCCTCCTATGTATCTTTCTCTCTTTGTACATTATTTTTGTCATTTAGTTATGATTCCATTCTATCAACCAAACAAATAAAGATGAAAATTAAGAGATCACTTGATCATAAGTAGCTTTCAGTGGGCCCTTTTGTATGCAGAGAAAAAAATCCTCTTTGAACATTAGGTTATTGATTTTTCTTTTTTCTAATTTTTTTTTTACTTTATTTTTGGAAGAGTCTCATTGATTTAAAGGTAATTGTTTGAATAGATTTTGAGGTGAACAGTATGTTGATGCTAATGAGGAACAGTTTCTTTTATATTGTGTGTGCAATAAGCTTGCAAGAAATATTTTCAAAATCATGCCTCTCCTCTATAATCCTGATATTAGTGAAACTATTAGAAAAGGTCCCAGTGAAAAATGCCTCGTGTGATCATCAAGTTATCTGTTGGATTTGTAAATTCATTCCCTTTTGTCTATCATAAAATATTGACATGTATGTGCTTGTTAGACATAAAAATTAAACTAGTATCTTAAGATGATTGGAGCACACAAATTCTCTGTCATGACGTAATTAATAACAGGAATAACGTTATCAATTATTATATGAAGTAAATAAATACCTTGGTTAGTTAACTTTATTAACGACAGCTTTTAATATAAGATAATGATAAGTCTCTCTCTCATAATTTACTAAGCTTAGTTTAGTTTTAGTACAAGGTCAGAAATATTGAGCACTCAGTAAAATCAAACTCACTAGTAATGGTCTTAACCGGGCCTGTTGGTCTAATGAGTAGAGTGTTTGCCAATGGTCTGGTAGATCAGGGTTCAATCCTAGGTCGAGTCATACCAAAGACTCAAAAATGGTACTTGATGCGGCCTTGCTTAGCACTCAGCATTATAAGTTAAGGATCAAGGGTAAAGTGGAGCAATCCCGGGAATGGAGTAGTGCCCTCCTCTACACCACAGTGTAGTAGCTATTGAAAAGAGGGCCTTCGGGTCACCCTCAACTAAGGTCGGCAACTTGATTTACTCTAGCTTGATAGCCTTTACACCACAATACACTGTTAATATTTTGCCCCCACCCCCTGATCAGTGAATGCTCACTTTAATCTTGAATGGTAGTACCTTTTAGGGTCCTATCTGTGGTTCAAGTCGACCTGTTTGAAAATTATTGATATTAGATAGGAATACTTATGATCATATAACCACATATGAACAAATTATTATTTAATAGAAAAAGTTACTTGAAACCATATAAGTGCAAAAAAGTCTGACCTTGGCATAAAATAACCCAACAACCTAGATCAATGAAAAATGTATAAGGCAGCTTAAACTAATTTCAGTTGTTAATGGTTAATGTTTGAAGAAATATTGATGTATTTCAAGTTTTATATTCTTAAGCATTTGGTTTTTATGGCACTAGCACAGGCATTAAGTTTCAATTCATATAACAATTCAACCTGGTTTGATTCTTCTCAATTGGACTTAGCTATAGATTCTTTTTCATCCTCAAAAGCAGCATCCTTAATTACGTTCCATCCTGTAGTAATCTGTATCTTATTTCTTGTTATGTATTAGTTATTTTCCCTTGAAGCTATTTTCTTGTCTTGTAGAAAACTAATTTCATTTGGAATGTAAGCCATATTTATATATAATTGCTAGGTCACTTGTACTAGTTTACATTATATTAGTTTCACTATATTAGGTGTATGCAAAAGTTTGATTATTTTTCTTTTTTAAAGTAGAAATTGAATGAATTGTTAAAAACAGATTTTTGCTGAAAATTTTTGCACATATTTAATGTTATCTGGATACAAACTAAAAGTACTTAAAGTTGCCATCTTTAACAGCCCTGTAGGCAAGAATTAGAATACACTAACTGTATTCCTTTTAGAGGTTTGGGTTTGACACTACATCTGGTGATGAGGCACCAGTTCTTGAACTCTGGGGAGTGTAGTGTCCCTTTGTTGCCATTACTCCCAGTTTTTTTTTTTTTTTTTGTTGACCTGGAGTGGTAGTACCTGTAGAGGCTACCCATCAATGGATCAAATAGATCTGTTTGAAAAGTATTAGTATTAGGTAGGAATATTTAAAACTGTATAACTGTGAAAATAATTAGTATCAAATTTCGACCTTAAATAACCCATAAAAAGTTGATATGCTGTTGAATAAACCAAAGTTGATGAGGATATAATTTTTCCATTTAAGAACATTTTAGATAAGAGAATTTTTGGTTTTAATAAAAACAATTGGCATTTTGTAATTCTATTGTTTATTTCACTCTTTTTAAGTGATTGAATTTATAGAGAAAGTGAGTTTTTATGCCATGAAATATAGTAGTTCCAAATCATCAGTTAAATTATTCAAATTTGCATCTTAGGTTATTATATAAGTTTTTAACTTTTGAGATTAAACAAACTTATGACCGACTGCTGGTATCAAAAATTATCTTTCAAAATTAAATTACTTTTTCTTTATTGTATAGTTATTTTATTTTGTTTTCTATTTTACAGAAAATGTATTTTAACAAAATTCTAGTATCATATAAAAGAGCTCCCTGCCTTTTTGCATACATAAACTTTATATTTTAATTCATATTATATAAAAGAAATACATAAAAAGTATTCACCATTACTAGTTTATACAAAACTATATGGTTTTCATATGATAAAAAGTGATGTTGTATTATGTCCATAAGTAGATTTAAAACAATAGATGCAGAAAACTGTTACTTGGCCTTTGACATATAACAGCAGATGATATATTAACAGTTTAAATGAATTTTAAATTGAATTAAAAATTCAAAGTTGAATGGTAAATTGGAATGAAAACAAATGTATTTTGTTAACAATCTCTGCATACATATAATGGGAAGTAAAGAATAAGTAAAATGAAACTGGAAAATTTAAGGATTGATTGAACTGTACTCTTATATATTGGATTTTAACAAAAGATGTTTTTTTTATAGAAAATAAAAACATGCAAATATGCTAGCTTGGCATTATCTGTAGAAGTTTTTCTAAATTAATTTGAAAATATATACCTGTAAAAGAATATTCATGAAAAATGTTGGTTCAATAGATGAGAATAACAGATCTTTTCAGAAATACATAAAAGTAGCGGTTTAAATGTTTTTTGTACAAATCAAATCAACAATTAAACTTACTACTGATGAGATAAGTAGTTAATTAATTTTGTGTAATTCTAATGCTGTGAACTCCCATTTAAACAGCTATTATTCATAGAAAAGGAAAAAGGCTTCAATTTCATAATCTTTAGATAAGTGAACTCTCTGACTTACATGTGAACATTTTTGCATTGGCAATTACCTTTTTGAATGTGTGTTTAAGATATTGAGTGGGGGGGGGAACACTAATCATTTACTTGATGTAAAAATACTAATTGCATTTTTTTAAATATTTGATTGTAAAAAGTATTTTTTCCAGGTACACAAAAGCTTTCAACAGGAATGGTTATAATTTAAGTGTATTGTAATTATTTGGGTATACAATGCACTATTTTTCCAGATTTTTCAATTCAAGTTAGGTGTATCATATAGGAGAACTAAATATTGACTTTTTTTTTTCTGGCAATGTGTGCTACATATTTTAGGTAGAATGATTGAAAGTAAGTTATATCTATGGTCCAAACTAACTTATGTGCAATAAACCCTTCTATTTTATATCACTACAGAAAAATAGCTACTGGAATGTAAGTTCATTACATTTTCTTGTAAACATGTCCTTACCTTTGCCCTAAATACTGTGTAATGTGTGTGTTTCAAAACAATATATGAACTATATAAATCATTTTTGTTAATACAAACTGGATAAAAAGTTGAACAAATGTTTAATTTAGCTGCTACAAATTCAAAAAAGTTTATGTGTATTATACATAAGATATTTTTTCCAGAATATTGTAGCCAAAAGTTAAGTGTATTTTATGTGAGTGTGTAACACACATTCATATATAAAATACACTTAACTTTTGGCTAATTATGGTATGTTGAGTGTTTTGTATTCTTAAGAATTTTGGTAGAACCTACATAATGTATTTTTTTTTTCATTTTTATTTATTGGTTATCAATTTGGTATTTGTATGCTTGGTATAAGTTTTTAATAGTTTTGAAGCATCTACTCTTCCCACATATATGTATTGATGCCAAAGATGTATCCCAAATTTAGCATACTGCGGGAGCAAACACTCTTCATTCAAGGTTTCTCACCCTCAACTGAACTCAATTACCCCTGTATAACCTTTAAAGTTACAATCACTTTGGCACAGAATACAAAAGCTAAACTGTTCTTATTCATTCTACTGTTTCTCTGTTGGCTGAATAATTGCACACTTCAATCGACTGGACAGTCAGATAATTACATGACAATTTACTTTCTGAAAATACATTCAGTGCAAAAAGTCTACTCCATTTCTTTCTTTCTTTTTTTTTTTTTTTTTTTTTTTTTAAAATTTAAGTGTTTAAATTTTAATCTACAACAATTGTCTCTATAGAGCAGCGGATATGAGTCTGTTGTTTCTCTTGTAGAACAGTGGATGTGCAGCCATTGCCTCTCTTGTAGAACAGTGGATGTGCAGCCATTGTCTTTTCTTTTAGAGTAGTGAAATATTTTTGATTAAAAATAAGATTGTATTATAACTGTTTTACTCTATTTTCTGAAATGTTAATGGAAACTTTGAACTCTTGATCAACTAAAGAGAAGAATTTGTTTATAGATTATGTTTTGTCTGTTGTCATATCTAAATATCATTGGTTTTGGTTTTTCTTTGATTAATTTTGTCCTTTGTAGTCAAGAAATTAGACTGTACACCTTATAGACAAATACATTTAGCTGAGGCATTAGTAAATGTATGTAAATTTCTGTGAGCAGTAATGTTGCTTTTATATCTGTATTTCTGTTTCAATTTTATCATAGTTGAATATAAAAAAAGTTAAGAATTAAGTAGGAACTATTTCCATAATAATGTAATCATTAATCTCTTATACCAAAAGAATACTCAAAGCATATGTCTTATTTTTTCTGTATTAAATAAATCTAGAAGGGAATCCATAGAGTAAATCCACAAATGTTTATTTTCTTTCTATTCCTCAAACATCGAGATATCCAGATTCTGTTGCACTTTCTCCTCAAAAAACATAAATTCAGTGCATATTGATTTAACTGGATATTATAGATTAAATATTGAAAATGAATAGAGGGTCAGTGTCCGTATGTTATATTCACCATTGTTTGTTTTTTTTAATCTGTAATGGCAATGAATTTGTATTCTACTTGGTTATTTTCTCATGTCAACAATTTTTTTATATAGCCAAATGGATTCTGGATGATTTCATTAGTAAAACTGGATAAAGCTTTCTGCTCTATTGATGATCAATGTTCAATAATGATTTGGTTAGCTTCTCAACCAGTTTCCTCAATTGCTTTCATTAGTGAATAAAAGAATAAATAAATAAAATAATATAAAGGTTAAATTAACTGTCTGGGGGTAGTGAAGAAATTGCTGATTTTTCACGTTGGCCATTTTAAGTCTTTGTTGGAAGATTGATGTAGTTGTTTATTTCAGAATTGATTTATATGATGTATTGAGATCAATAAACTTTTCTTTTAAGGAAGAATATCTTTCAACAAAAAAAAAAAAAAAAAATCAAAGGAAAACCTAAGATATTTTGAATAAAATGCTTTGAATATAACAGATGAGCATAAAAAGAACATATTTATGAGCAATGGCTTATATAAAAATTAGTGTAGCAGATTTTTACTTGAAATTTTTTAACTTTTTACTCTAGATAAAACTGCATAAAGTTGTTTATGAAGAAAAAATTGAGAATTATGACACGAGTTTAAGAGGTGTGCAAACTGTTTTTCATTAATAGTTTAACTTGTTTTTAATCAATATTCTATCAATCAGATATTAATTTATGCAATGTTGTAACTGCAGTACACTTTAATGGTTACAATTAATTATCATTACAATGTGAGACCAACAAATCTGTATCCTCTATTATATTTTTAGCCCTGTTGGTGAGGCTTAGACTGTATCTCCTAAAGAGGGGGTAAGGCCCTCCTCCCCAAGGGTTGTTCTAGATATGACACTAAAATTCATCTGATGGTGAGGCTCTAGTTCTGGAGACCATGGAGTACCCTATCATTGCCACTACTCCCAAGTCCACTCTAACTTGGAGTTGTTGTACATGTTAGGATTCCATCTATGGGTCAAATAGATCTATTTGCATATTATTTGTATTCAATCTGATCTAATGGAAAAAACCCTCAAGAACAATTACACAAAATAATGTAAATATAAACATAGAATGAATGCTTAACCTCTAGGCAAAAAATAATCCCAGACAGGTTGATATGCTATTACAATCAATCAATCAATCAGTCTGTTATGTATTTTTTTTATTATATGTGTAAAATGACATTAAGTTTGTGTCAAGGTTGAGTATTGATCTAAAATACTCCAAGTATCTATTTTGAGCTTATACCTTAGCCTATCTATCAATGATCTATTTATAACCCTCAAAATACTCCTCACAGAAAACTACTAGGTCTTATAAACAAGACAAATAAAAACTTCCTGTTAAATGAATAGAATCTTTTACTATTAGAAGTGTTGCCTACTTGAAGGTATTTCTTTTCTATTTTAAACAAAACTGTTTCTCGTCTGGGGAAAAATTTTCCCAGTCTGTTGAATATCCATTTTTTTTTTGTTTATTTAGTGTAAGTAATGAAATGGGGCTTAGTTTGCTGTTGAGAATTTTTATGAAGTCATGGTCCACTTCTATCTTGATTTATCAGAATCTATATCTTTCAGCTACCAGTCAGACTTGCATTGATTTTAAACTTAATTACTGGTCTCATTGATAAATACTTGCCTATATCTGTTCTCACTTTTCATTGGCATTGGGATTGGTTACACTAGCCCTTTGATTATTACTGACCACTTAGAGAACCCTGGTTCAGATATTTTACTTCAATATTACTCTATTTTGAAATGTCTATTTTCTAAGTTTCTTTGCATCAACTACAGGTATGTTTTGTTAGAGGTCAGGTTGGGAGATCCACTTATATATAAAACCATCTGTATCTGCACACTTTAAGTTATGCTAAATCTGGTTTTGTTTGTTTCTATTTTCACATTGTGGTGGCAGTAATTTGTAAAAGCTAAGAATGACGACATTCAATGACTATTTTTCACAGCTGCTATATTTTTTGACCATGAGTTATTCCCCTTTGACTGCAGGTTCATTTAATATAGTTTTATTTATTTTTTAAATAACCTTTAAGGGATCCTTTTATTGACAAATATTTTCATATAAAATCAAATGGCCAATTGGGATCAATACAATGAAAGTGAATGATCTCAAATTGTGCATTCTAAAATGATTTTCATGAGGTGTATGAATGAAAGATTTTAATTTGAAATTTATATCTAATCAAGAATCAAACTGACTTCTTTTAAAATATTTAACAAATACAGGAGTAGATAGCTTTTCCTGGTTCTGCTTACCTCGGAATTCTGATCTTAGTTACACACATTTTTTTGTATTGATATCTTTGTATTTACTCAACCCATCTACCATGAGCAGGATGTAACACAAGGTCAAATTTTAAGCAGAGTTTAACAGGTTTGAATTCATTATCCTTCTCCTAGACTGGTTGCTGAAAGAGAGTAATTCAATAGGCTATTCCCAAGAATATTAGCGCTATGTGAGATGCGAACAGACTCATCCAGGATTTGAACTTGAGTAGCCATGTCCACTTCCTAAGAGGATAAGCACTACATCGTAAGATGCTTTTAAATGAAAAAAAGATGAAGTAAATGATATTGATGTATATTATTGATTTTAAAGACAGATTAAAGCAGGTACTAAATAAGCTCTGAATTTGGTTGGTTGGTTGGTTGTTTGGGTTTATGGCATATCAACCTTTGTAGGTTGTTTAATGCCAAATCCATTTTTATACAAATAATCTGTTCTATTTCAAACAATTATGTTTAGCATGAGTACATAGTTTGTCAAAAATATTTCTATTTCAAGCTATTCAGTTCAGTCAAACAGTTCTGTTTAGCATAAGATATCAGAACAATTCTATTTCAAGTAATTCAGTTTAGCATAAATACACAATTTAAATGCAAAAAATAGTAAACTTTCAAAACCGCGGTTTAGTTCTATTTGACCCATAGATAGGACCCTTATCAGGTGCTACCACTCTGGGCCAGAGTGGACCTGGGAGCGATGGCAATAAAGGAGTACTCTGCATTCCCTAAAGCTCCAGCATTACTGGAACCTCACCATCAGACTGTTTAGTGTCATATCAGGACACTCATTGAGGAGGGGGTTTACCCCTCTGCAGGGGTGCAGTTGGTGTATTCTACAGCCCCAGCCGACTGGGCAATGAATTTGATTGGGTTGAGTCATGAATGGTTTTTTTAAAAGCAAGTTGTAACTATGCATTTCAAATTTCCAATGTTTTAAATGCAACTGGAAATTACCTGATTAAAGAGTGCCTTCACTGGTTATCCTTATTTGTATGCATATCTTGATTTAATCTATGATCTCACACTCCTAAAATGAAGGAAATAAAACTGCATAGTTTATATGTAATTTTATGAGAGTTAAAGTATAACAAAACACTACAGAAATGACCCAGAAAATTTGTAGTGTTTATGGCCAAATTGTCATTACTGACCCTATTTACCAACCCCTCCGCTTGGGCAGGATATGACACTAGGGCAAATTTTTAAGCGGAGTTTAACAGGTTTGAATTCAGAGTTTTCCTTCACCTAGACTAGTTGCCTCACCAAGGCTGAAGAACCCAGTCTGTCCTACTATTTACCCATTGCTGGAGGGAGAATAATTGGATTCATACCTTTCTCAAGGGTATTAGTGCTATGTGAAATGCAATCAGCCTCGTCCAGGATTTGAACTCGTGCCACTGTGTCCATTTCCTACGACAATAACCATTACACTATGGGCACCTCCCGTTGTCATTACTGACCGCCAAGTTTGAAACTGTTTTACAAAGTTTCATTCTGGCAATACATTATTGAGAGTTGAACCCAGACCAGGATACTCATCAGAATTCCATCAAGATGCTTTAAGAGGATTGGTTGAATGCAATCCATGCAAAAGTACTCGAAAATTAGCACTTGATACATCCCAATCCACATCATATCATCATCTTGTGCCATCAGCACAGATATCCCTGACCCTCTCTCGCCACTCTTCCCTATTGTTCATCGCTTCTGTCAAGTCCTCAGGGCTACATCCTGTATCCTCACATAGCTGCTGTATGAAGGTTCGAGCTGGTCCCCCTGTTTTTGCTTGGCCATGTGAGGGGTTCCATAGGAGAACATCACTTATGAGCTCATCCCTGCTTATCCAGCAGTGTTCTGCATGTCTGGTTCGTCTAGCTTTGATAGTTTTCGTGATGGGAGGTAGGTGGACGTACAGCTGGTGCTTTGTGGATTGTTGCCTCCAGGCCTTGTTCAAAATTGCTCGCAGCATTCTTGTGTAGTTGCCGTCAAGCTTTTTCTCCATCCATTTAGTCAGCGTCCATGTAGTGTATCCATATAGCAGTATCAACACGACCACTGCTTGGAAGAATCTGTTTCATTTTATCGGTCAGGTCTGACTTCCATATGACTGATAGCCTATTGATAGCTGTCCATGCCTTTGTTAGTCGTGTGTCGATGTCTTTTTCGGTTGATGAGATACTGCTTCCTTGGTAGATGAACTTGTCAACTAGTTTCAGAGAGCTACTGCCTAGTGTGGAAATGTCGCCTGTTTGATTAAAGCACATGTATTCTGTGTGCATTGACATGGAGGCCAATGCTTGCGGCGGCTTGTTCCAGACTATGCAGTAGTGTTTTGGCTTGGGCGGGTGCATTTGCCAGAATCGCTATGTCGTCAGTGTCGGTAATTGTTTTAGCGGGGTACCTTCTGCTTCTTTTCTTTGCCAGCTTGAAACTGTTTTCTTTGATTTTATTCATCTATGTTCTAAGCATGTAGTCTGGATGGATGATAAAGTGGTATGGGGCTAGTGTGTCCCCTTGCAGTACTCCTGCTACAATGTCGAAGTAGTCTGTGTCTCCATCTGGAGAACATACTTTCACTTTGGGGTTTCTATAGAGAAATGTTATGGCTGCGACAGTCTCTTTTGGTATGCCGTATGCTAGTAGAATTTGTTCCATCTTCCCTCTGTGAATGGAATCAAAAGCCTTGGTAAAGTCGACAAATAGTATTGTCGCCTGTAGGTTTTTTGCCTGTACGCCTTCAAGGATTCTACTGATAGTCAATATTTGTGAGGTCGTGGATCTATTTCTTCGGAAGCCATTTTGGTTCTTTCTAAGAATGTTGTCAGTTTTGGGTTCTATGTGGTTTCGTTGTAGGGTATTGTATATTTTGGCTGCTATGGATGTAAGTGTTATACCTTGGTAGTTCTTGGCTAATCCGAGGTCGCCCTTTTTAGGGAAAGGGAGGATGCATCCCTTCATCCATCTATCGGATTTTGATAATAAACTGTGTTACAGTGTCGGAGCAGTATATCATCGAATTGTCTGGTCTTCCATACTTCTGGGGGAATTTCATCAAGCCCTGCAGCTTTCCTATTTTTATTTTTTTAAGTACTGAGTCGAGTTCTTCTAGAGTAAATGGTCCTAGTTTAATGTCTAATTGCTTACTAATAATTCTGGTGATTGGTTCATATGTAACTTTCGGTGGGTTTCTTTGTAGATTCTCAAAAAATCCACAATCTGCTGCTACTTGTTAAAGATAGGAAAAGTGAGCAAGCTGGACATTTGAGAAAAGTAAGAAAGATCACATATTCAAAGCAACAAGTCTTCTTTCTAGACAGAGAAATTACCCATTTCTCAAGAATATCATAAGAGGTAACAACAAATGGGTCTCTTATGACAATGTTTAGTGCAAAAGACAGTGTATTGACAAGGATGAATCACTGCAGTCTACCCTAAAGGCAGCTCTTCATGGAATAAAACTTATGCTGTATGTATGGTGGGATCACCATGATATTATTCATTTTGAGTGTTTTTTAACCTCAAGCAGACACTCAATACAGACTTATACACTCACTAGCTCTAACATGTGCATGAAAGTCTAAGAAAATGCTCCATATTTGTCAATAGGAGAAATTTGCTTCTCCACAATGATGCAAAGTCACATTCAACAAGAATTCCGCAGGAAAAAATTTTGGATTTAGGCTATTCTGTTTTACACCATCCACCATATTCAACAGATTTTGCAATAAGTGATTTCCATCTTTTTTTTTTTCTCTCTACAAAATGCTTGCCCAGTGGGCTGGGGCTGCAGAATACATAGACTGCTTCTCTGCAGAGGGATAAAACCTCCCCTGATAAGTGTCCTGGATATGACACTAAATAATCTGATGGTGAGGATCCAGTAATGCTAGAGCTTTGGGGAATGTGGAGTACCTCTTCATTGCCATCGCTCCCTGGTTCATTCTAGCCTAGAGTGGTAGCACCTGAGAGGGTCCTATCTATGGATCAAGTATAGAACTAAACTGCATACTTATGCTAAATTGAACTGCTTGAAATAGAACTGTTTTGACACTTAATTGAGTGGAAACAAAAAACTATATTTATACTAAACTGAATTGTTTGAAATAGAACTGTTTATATGTATAAAAATGGATTTGGCATTAATAACCTATAATGATTTATGTGCCACCAAACCAAACTTCTATAAAATGCTCTAAATAACAAAAAAAAGTTTTCAAGAAGATGAGGTGAAAAAATTAGCAGAAAACTTCTTGGGTTCAAAACCAGTTGAATTTTACTTGAGAGGAATCAATGCATCTTGTCATTTATCAGGTAGCTGATAAATGGCAAAGGGTGATTGAAAATAATAATGAATATACTATTGATTGAAATTAGTGCATCGTCAAATTATTCGTGAATAAATTTTATTTTACTAAAATGGAAATTATTCATGACTCCACTCAATCTAATCAGCTTTTTTGTTATCAGTCTCTCAACTTGAGCAGTCAGAAGCAGATGAGATTTAAAGGGACAGATCCTCCTCTCCAGGCTGTTCTATTGGCAGCTGTCAAGAGAAGATCCCTGTTCTGTCTTTGATTTTTTTTAAACCACTTCATGTATTTGTTTATCTTGTGTTCTCTGTGCATATTTACCCAATCCCTCTTCCATGGGCAGCAAGTGACATAAGGTCATTTTTTAAGTGGAGTACTGCTGGTTTGAATTCAGTTTTCTTTCTCCTAGCTTGGTTGCTTCAACAAGTATAAAAATCAGTCTGCTGTACTAATGTCGAAATGGATTTGTGCTATTCTTAAAGCTTTTAGCATAAAGTGAAATGCTGACAACCTCGTCCTGGATTTGAACTTGGGCCACTGATTACATTTTGCATTCTCTGTAGGGGATGTGGAGCAGCTTTCTTAGGCATTTTGTTTCAATGTTATCAATTCTTCTTTCAGTATCAGCCATCAGTGTCCATGTCTAACATCGTAATAGAAGGGTTGAAACAATCAGTGACTTAAAGAGCTTGAACTTTTCTTGGAAGCCAATCTTACTTTTTCTAGTCTGTCCATCAAGATATAAGTACTCAAATATGCACACATACATATACTGAATCTCCTCAGTGAATTTGAAAAAAAATTTAATGTAATTTTCTCCTTGCTTTTTATTCTCATTTTAATTAATTTTGTATTCGAATGCTATGTCTAATATTTATGTGGATAGATCTCCTACAACCTTATGTGTTTACTCCTCTTCTCTCTTTGTGTGGATGTACTTGTTTATAATGTGATCTTGTCATGCTAAGTATAAGTAATTACATTGATTGCCATCACTAAACACTGAGAGTACCCCCACATAGCATTAATAGCTAGATATACTCTTCTTTGCTTTTCTTTTATATGTGTCTCTTTTTTCTTTTCTTTTTTAATACTGGCAGGTAAGCTGCTAGGTAAATGTCTCTGTGTTAGTTTAAATGGTTTCATAAAAATAACTATTAATCTTTTGAGTGTGCCAAGGACAGTTGGTTTACAATTAAACATACATGTATATACACATGATCATGGTTTGTTCTGCTTTTCATTTGGCTAGCTTTTTTGTATGGATCATTGACTTTAAGTGTTTAGGAAGATTTTTATTGGGTATCTTGAGATATATTTCTTGTTGATTGTGTAATAACCACACAGCTACCGAAAGATTACTATTACAAAGTTTGGAGGTCTTTAAAAATCATATCGTTATTCAGCAAAATTGAAAAAGTTCTGAAACTGCTAAATCAAGTGGATCAATGTTTTTAAATAAACTTCTCTTATAAATGCTCTAATATTCTTAACTGCTGAGAACTCCCTGACTACAATATTCTTGCATCATTTATTGAAGTGTTTCCAATTATGTTGAACGCATTCACAGAATAACATTCTTTGGTGCTTATACAAAAAAAGTAATTACATAGTCTCTGAGAAAGATCCACCTCAAGCACAGTACAGTTAACCTACAAGAATTCTAATTTAGGATGAAATTTTATTCTTACAATACTCTTAGGTTCCTGTTCTAAATCTGAGTGATGTAATATGTGAAAATAGTAAAGTTTGTCCTAGCTTAGGCCATTAACTTTCAGTATAGTATAGCTAAATCGAAATGTAAAATTACATTAAATATGTGCATATTTTTCTTTTCATAGGATACTAAATCTGGTATGCATCAAAGCATTCTTTAAAATTTTTACCTTTTTATCAAACCACCTTTGGAGCATATTTAAGACCATTAATTCATTAAAAGAACTAATCTTTCCTCTAACTGATAATTGAAACATAAAGTACAAATTGTTTTAACCAGTTTTCTGCATTATAGAAATTAACTAGCTGACGTATCTGGGGTTGTCCAGATGCAAAATATGCTGTAATAATGTTTTTTAACCCTCTTGTCAAAAGAGTGATATTTTTTATTTTATTTATCTGCAAATGGGTTAAATGACTTATTGCAAACCTCTTTTTTTTTTCTTTCTTTTTTTTTTTTTTAGTTCTTTTGTGTGTAATTATGCAAACAATAAATTTTTTTTTTTAATTCGTAATTATAGCCAAAGAAACTGTCTATGCTTGGTAAGATATCATTACTATAATCTTAAAAATTCAGGGAAAATTATTGTCTGTATAAGGCCTGTAAAATATAAGTTGATCTTGAACAATGCTGAAAATTTTATTAAAAATTCTTTAAATATCTACATCAATATCTACAAATGATTTTTCACGACTAAATATATATACAAATTCCTTTCTACCTCTTTAACCAAAAACTCATTTGCAACAATCTTAACAACTAACCAATACATTTAATAATCATGTGTATGCTAAGCAAAAGATTTGTTACTAAGACAGCACACAAGTAATGAGTTGCCATTGAATAAGAAAATCAGATGAAATCATTAAATGACATCATAAGGGTTAATATGCCATCAAACCATTCAATCCAACCTGCATAACTTGATGGAGAGAAACAACACTTAATGCCTAACCATCAGTAAAGAATAATTTTACTGTTATTACAACTAGCTGTCTAGAATAATTAGGGTGATAATTATATATTCATTATTTTATTTGGTTAAAAATTATTTTGTTTGGTAAAATTGTAAGTTAGCTAAAATCTTAGAGAGTAAATGTACTTAGTGGCAAAAAAATCATAAACTTGCAGGGGAAATCAAGTGTTTGTCATCTCGGTAAGAAATACAAGTTTATGATCATGTGATCCAATAATTAGGAAGATGATGTCGCCTTGAAAGGTTTAAGACTCATGTCTTATAACATTAACTGAATGAGATAATTAATAAATTATGTAAGATAATTTTGAATTCAGGCAGATGGCTGTTGAAGAGAACTGAGTTTTGAAACCCAAAGTTAGAAGTTGGGTTAGACATTGGGTTGGGGGGTGCCTCTTTGTAGCGGGAAGTCAAATTCACTGATGAACCCTTAGGTCTTCTTCACTTCTCATTTTGGCATCAGACTGCTTGAATTGGAGACAAACTGAATAAAGACTTTTTTGTATCAGAGTAACAGATTCTCTTGTTATATTTTTGAACTTTAAATACACAACATGATACAATTATATTACATGTGATCCAAATTGTTAACTTTAAACCAATGGAAATGGATATTTGAATTTGTTTTTGTATACAAAAATCTAAACAGAAACTAGTCATTTATATAACACAAAAGGAACCTGTGCAACATCTGGTACTTCAATAATTCTCTAATCTTGGTACTAGAAACCAAAATTAGGATATGGGTATTTATAATTGGGATATTTGGAGAGAACATGAAAAGAATGCAGCCAGATAACTAGCATATATATATATATATATATATATATATATATATATATATATATATATATTTTACCGTAACACAGATTTTTGTTTGTGCAATAGTGTAAAAATGGTCCAATTTAAAGAATTATCCAATTTCCAATAATAATGATAGTGTAATGTTGGCACTAATCTCCTGTTGATCAATGAATGTCATTTAAGATACTCCTCTAGGTGAAAGGAGTTCACATGTTACATCATGGTTGACCCTTTAGCTTGGGTGTCTGTGGGTAAAAAGCAAGCAAGTGAATGAAGTAAATTATCAATATATATATATCTATATCTATCTATCTATCTATCTATATATATATATATATATATATATATATATATGTGTGTGTATTTGCAATTAAATGGGTACATTACTTGACATCAATTACTTTGATCACCAAAGGCCATTAATAATGTTAATATTCTTAAATATTTGCCATTTCTATATTAATAATGTTACAATAAAGAACTAAAGAACAGTTTGATTTTGGAAATAAATGATTTGTTATAGTGTCTCCAGACAGGTTAAAAGTTTGTGTGTGTGTGTGTGTATATATATATATATATATATATCACTTCTCTCTCTCTCTCTCTCTCTCTCTCTCTCTCTCTCTCTCTCTCTCTCTCTCTCTCTCTCTCTCTCTAGAGAGAGAGAGAATGTAATTGGGTAATTAAAACAAACAAAAAGCTTTTGTCCTATTTTTTAACTTGACAGTGTCTTTTTTGTACCCATTACTATTTTTAATTTTTAAATAGATTAAAATAATACTTGTGATTGCCAAAGTCCAACAGGCTGTTTGAATAACCAATGCACATTATTACCATGACATCATGTCCAATTGATTAAGTTACTAGTTTAACAATTGGCTTAAATATCTGAGATTATTGGGAAACATCTTGGTGATATAACAGGTAAATGTTTACTCAAGTTCATGGGGAAGGTTCAAATGTCATGGTTAAACATGAAGTATTACCAATTGATTTTAGATATAATTTTTCTTAGTTTGCAAAGATATATTAGTCCCAAGAGGAGAATAACATACTGATGGATAAAGACTGTATGTGGATCTAACATGGTTTATATTGGGGCAACTGAGAATCCCTAGAAGCTAGGATTTTACAATCATAAGTTATACTTCCACAATAGACCAATACTAATATGCTGTCAGTATCTATAGAAATTAAGATGCAAATAGCATAGAACCTTAAATTATGTAGGAAATTGTAAAAAATATATGCATATAATGGAAAGTTAGAAAAGTCAGACCACTAAATAAATGATCAGAGTTGGTATCCAGATGACATATATTTTATAACTCCATAGAAGAGAGTAACATATTTAAGGCAGAATTTATTGCCTTCATTCTAATTGCTCTTCTGAGGATCAGAACAATTTGAAACTCAGAGTAGTAGGGAAAAAAGGTTTTAAATTTTTTCTTTTTAATCATTTAATAATGCTATATTTGCTTCACCAAATGCCCCCCCCTTCTTTTTTAGTTTTTACTGCTATGCTGATGATCATATTACATTATTCATTTTTAATACAATATATATATATATATATATATATATATATATATATATATATATATATATATATATATATATATATATATATATATATATATATAGAGAGAGAGAGAAAAAAACTCATACTTTTGGTGATTTTGGTTTATACAAAGAACTTATTCTTTATATCAACCACTTTGTTTACTGTTTATCCTCTATGAATCTAGATTTTTATAATCAAATCTTTAGATGTATGTTAGTATAACATCATAAAAATGGCATATCATAGCAAGATTTTTGTTAGTGCAGTGATATTAAAATTCTCTAGCTTTGAGATTAAAATAATTTTCAATCTAATTTACAACTTTATACTTATAGTACTGGGTCTTTGTTCATGCTCATTCCATCCATTATAGTTTCTCAAGGAAGGTAGCTATTATAGAGTACTTCTCTTTATTTATAATTATAAATTAAGTAAGATATGACATAAAATAAAGTCTAATGATCGCCAAAAGTGGACTTTAATTATCAAGAACCATTAAAAACTATTTTTGCTATATGCTAACATTAAAAGTGCAAATTTTAAATGTTCACCCTTAATAATTCTCCAAATCTTTGATATTTTCAATTGAATAGTCATTTCTTGTATCCTATGGTTGTGAATGTTGATTATTTATTTTATGCATTTGATAGAATGTAAAAAAATTAAAGTTTTGTATATTTTATATTTAAGAAGACGTATATTTTTCACATTTTGGTTATTAGTAAAGAATTATTTTTGAATAAAATAAATTTCATCTTATTTTTTGTATTTAATATTTGACCCTCAAAGATTCAATAAACCAGTTGTACTCTACAAAGCTGGGTTTTGTAGGTAGGAATTCCACCTACAGGCTTAGATTTTTGTTTTTGTTATAGGAGTGGGAAAGATATGTATGGCTGCATATACAAGCAGTCCAGTTTGAGCAAAATAACTTGTATCTCTATACTATTTCATTCATAATTTTATCATAAAATATGAACTAAAATAGTATGAAATTCTTGGAGAATATTTTAATGTTACAGTTATTGTTTTGCATGATGGTAACATTTGATCATTTATTTTGTTTCTTTTTTACAAATAATTTTGAAGACCTGAAAGTGCAAATTGTGGAATCTGTCACAAAATGAATTATGTTCATGTACTAGATTTTTGCCTGAGATGATGCCAACTTGATAAAGACATTTGCTTTCCAGTCTGCCAGAAAACGGTTTCATATCAGGAAAGATATTCTGTAATCAATTTGGTTTTAATCAATAAATTCTATCAATGGCACCAACCTTCTGAGAAAACCCAAGCTAAAAGAAGTTCCTGTTAGCGGGATATCCTACACATTGATTCTACAGTTCACTAGGAATTTCCACCGCCTGTCCCATATTGACAGTCAGTAACTGACTGGGAAATTTTTGTTGAAAAAAATATCAAATTCTAAAGTATATTCTTCTTCTGAGTAAAATATAATCAATATGAAGCATATCAAAATTATCAGCTTTTACACTAGTATTTTCAAATATGAGTTTATTATCAGATATTTTGTTTCATTTAAGATTTGCCTGTTTTATAGTTTGCTTAAATAATGTGTATGTGTGTATGATGGTTTTTTTGTATGTTTTTTTTTTGTTTTTGTTTACAGAAGGGTGTTTGAATTTGATTATTGCTAATAAGGATAGAACTTTGAATTCTCAAAAGATTTTCCTCTTGTTTGGTAGTAAATTGTTGATTGAGTTGGATATAGAGTACTTCATATGGTATAATGGCTAGCAAGCTAGACTGGCAGACCATTACCAATGAGTTTGAATCTCAGTGGGTGCCCCATACTTCTGGTTTGTGCCACAACTAAGCAAAACCTAGTAAATAACTAGGTTGTTTTTCCCCCCCTTTCTTCAAATAAAAGGAAAACATTTTTCTCTGGTTCACTTAAAAACGTTTCTCTCTGATTTTTATTTAACATTTTTTCCATTTCTCTAATGTCGGTTATCTATAAAATTCTAAGGATAAAAAAATATTCAATAGACTGAGAATAATAGAAGACTCTATGGAAACGGGATCATGTTCCTGAATTCAATAACTATTTTTCTTATAATGAAAGTTGACATTTGAAATATTTTGGAGACATGATCTGGTTTGAGTTTACATCACAATAGGGTTATTTTTATTTTGAAATATTTTTTAATAGCATCTTTAACTTGTTTGCAGTTGAAAAATGTATTTATTGTGCGCTTGTTTATTTACAAAATTTTAGATAAATCAGCATATAAAGGTATGATTATCTCGTATTCTTATTTTTATATGCTGATTTCTATCTGGCATGACAACATGTCTCTAAAAATAATAGAAAGGTTACAACTTTTATTTATCCCTTATCCTGTATTTAGTTTAAAGATAAAAAAAAAGAAGCAAGCATTTACATTTTCATGATTTTAATACAAAAGTAAATCATTTGTTAAATTCTTTTCAAGTGAGAAAGAGCAAAGTAAAGAATACCAACAAATTTTTTATACTTTGTGGAGATTGATTTTTTTGTCAAACAATTAGAAAACAAGGAGGATAAGAAATTCTATTGTGTATCATGGAGATGCTCATGGGATGGTGTAATGGTTTTCATCTTAAAGTGTTTAAAAAAAAAAGGCTGTTTGCATTTCACATAGCACTAGGACCCTCGGAAAAAGTATGAACTAAACATTCTCCCTCAAGCCATAAGTAAATAGTTATGCAGACTGGACCTATTAACGTTGGTATGGCAACCTGATAAGGAGAAGGAAAACTCTGAATTCAAACCAGTTGTAGACCTGTAAAGGGATGGGCTCTGCTAGGCTATTCCTGCCTGAGACACACTACATGAATAATGCTCCCATAACCAAACAAGGTTAAGGAACCAGTGATTGTATTTTGCTTGATAATGATCAATACCTAAGTTGGATTTCTGAGAGAACATTGCAATGTAATATTTAAGAATGTTTATTCATGTTGTTATATAATCTTGAAATTATATGCATTACCAAAGATTTATACAAATAGATGAACATAGAATCACTCAAAAGGTGACACGTCAGGCAAAGTTGCTGCTCAAGCTTGTTATGAATTAAATAAACATTGTAAATGAGCTCAATGTTATTTTTTTAAGTGAAAGGTGCATGAATTTTACACAAGAATATAATAAATCAGTTTATTTACCTTAGACATTCATGTATAGGTCAACAATTGATTTATGGTCATAAAATTATTAATTCATGAAATTAATTTTTGAAACTAAGGGTTGCTTTTAGTTTTTTCTATTATCTGAATTTATACCTTATAAAATTATTAATCATACCTCTATGCAAATTTTTTCTTTGAAATAAAGTGGTAAAAAATTTCTCTACACAAAAGTGTGTATGTATATATATATATATATATATATATATATATATATATATATAATTTTGAAGAGTGTATATTTCGGCAGCAAGTTATTATTCCAGCAAGTTTTGTTAAAGACGATGGAACACTGTTTATTATTTTTTATTTAATTTTTTTTAAGTCTCCTTAGTATTTTTTTGTGTCAGGATCTAGATGGTAAAGGAATTGTCCCTTATCTTCTGCCCAAGCGCTTTCAACCATACTTTTTCTCATTATCAGGGGGTAGTGTAGTTTTGAGTTAACAGTTTGAGTTTTTACTGTTTTAATTATTTGTAGTGTTTTGTTTTGAAGTTGTCGGTTGGAATGTTTTCAGCACTTTATTTTAAAATGTTCAGTTAAAAAAAAAAAAAGTACCCCCAATGACAACCAAAAGTATGGTTGAAAGTGCTTGGGCCGAAGAAATGTGACAATTCCTTTACCATCTAGATCCCAAAACAAGAAAAATAACAAGGAGACTTGAAAAACAGAATTAAAAATAATAAAGTAACAGTGTTCTATCATCTTTAACAAAACTTGCTTGAATAATATATATATATATATATATATATATATATATATATATATATATAAAATTTCCACAGTCTTTGTTTCACTGGTGCTGTACCTTCAGTTTTAGATAATCTAAATAAACTTGTCTGCATGTTAGAGCTAATTCATTTTCTTATTAGTTCAGCTAAATATTAAAATGTCTGTTCTTGAGATTGCCACTCATCTTACTGCTAGTAATGTGATATGAATGGTTGTAATAGAGTTAGACTAATTTAAATAGCTCTTTGTGTGCTATTCATGCATTGTATAAGTTTTTTAAAAACCTCACAAATATTGTATTACTTCATAAAAATGGTGTCTGCGAAATTTAAATTAGAAACATGAAAATCGTTTTCTTTTAAATAAAAGTTGCACTATCTATTTGAAATGTCTTATTTAGGCAATGTGCATCAATCCTATATTGGATGTTGAAAAAAGTTCATTCAGTTTTTCCAAAAATAAATCTTGTTTTTTTTTTGTTTTTTTTCTAGCATTAACATTATAACCATTTCCCATTTTATTTCACTATCTTCAGTCATTTTTAGGCAATGTCAGAATTTCATCCTAACAGAACTTATATAAATCTTTCTAGGTGTCTTTTGTGATCTTTTCCTTTTTTTTCTCTCACCCCCTACCACGTTAAGAAGACTGTAAAAGCTCTAAGAAATAATAATCCAATCCATTTAGGGAATATGGTGGATAAATTAAAAAAAACTTCCCTGCCAAGCTGTAACAATTTTTTGCCTGGTTACTAAAGTAACCTGCAGTCTAGCATCATCTTAAGAAAAATATACTCTTTCTATTAACTAATTCAATATAGTTTTCATCATTTACAATATGTTCGAATTTGTTTCTCTGGGGGGTGGGGGGACTCTTATTAAATTGGCATCACTTTTTTTTCTTCTTGTTCATAAATATCAGCCTTTGCTGTCTCTTATACAGGTGATTTTAAAAAAAATACTAACATTCTTACAGAACTACTTTTTTGATGTAATTTCAACCAGTCTCTACACATTCACCATCCCTGTCAACACATTCTTGGAATCTCCCACAGGTGATTAAAAAAGATGTTAACATTTTTATGGGAGTAACTTTATTAGAAAATCAGAACTGATATTAAGGAGACTACTTGGGGAAGATTCCAATAATGTACTGACATGGATGGTTAAAAAAATGGAAACTTTAAAATCATATCATAAAGGAACTCCAATAGAAATGTTAAATTTTTTTTAAACACCTTGTATTATTGTAAACTATTCAATTTTCAATAGTTTATTTCATTACATTTAAGCTGTGAATCACATGTGGAAATAAGATCTAATAGGGTTTTTTTTTTGTTTTTGTGGAGGAAATGTTATTGTATAGAAACAATAAAACAACTAACTTGACAAAACTGGTTTAAATTATTTCCTATATTTGTTAGGTATAATATAATGTTAATTGTTCTCAAGTATTGTGTTGATTTCATCACTGATCTTCAGCCTGATGACGAATTGTTAGTGTTACATAGCAATACTTGAAACTATTTAACTGTGTGCAAAAAAATAAGCTCATTTAAAAATGTTATCAAGAAAATAAGTTTACAAACCATACATATTTAATATATATGTATAAACAGGATTTGGCATGAAATAACCTACAATGGTTGATATGCCATAAAACCAAACCAAATCACTGGTTCTATTAAACCATGAAGAATTATTTCTCAAGGAATATCCAATATGAAACTTTGCAAACCACTTTTTACATGTTCATCATTCACAATCCTTCTTTCATAAACTGCAAATCTTTGTTTTTTCTTTAAATAAATGAAAAATAAATTGGCAGGAAATGTTGCTTATTTTCTTATCTTAGAATCAATGAAGACATTTTTTTTTCTTTAATACATGCTGATATGAGTGCTATCATGGTTGAATCAAAAACAATCCTTTTGAATAAAGTTAGTTACAAATAAACACCACTAATGCCATATAATGATAAAAAATCGAACAAAACTTTTGGCAAACTCCACTGACTTTTTATGAGCATTAATATTTTTCAACAGACAAAAAAAAGTTGTTTCAATGGTAGCTAGATTCAGATGTTCTTTTTAATGAAATCAGTTAAAACTAAATCTTAGTGCCAACTAAAAAAAATTTTTTGGACCATTTGAATTCAGATTAAAATTTGCTTGAATATATAAAACAATCCAGAATATTCTATATAATATTCCTTAGTTCTTTGTTAAAAATAATGTTACCTAAAAATGTGTTTAAAATAATGTTACCTAAAAACTATATACTTACAAATCATGTATGTATAACTGGATTTGGCATTAAATGACCCACAAGGATTGATATGCCATAAAACACAACCAAACTAAATCTAAGTTCTGTATTTTCATATCTGAATACACATATGTTAATGTTTACTAAAGTGTTTTTCTTATTTTCTATAATAGTATAATCTTTTTATACGATGCTAATAAAATTAATTCAGGACATCATAATGTTAAATAGGATTTGCAAGCAACTGACATGTTTACATAAGTAAATTTAACTAATAACAAAGACACTGAATCAGTTGAAAAGAATAATTAATTCAGTGGATCTCACTACAATTTGTAAAGGTGAACAGAAGAAATGTTAAATGTTCCTTTTTTTTTCTTTCTTTTTTTTCCCCACCTTCTATGTTTCTTTAGTTTATTATTTTCACTGAACTAAAACTTGTCCTTTATGTCTGTTCACAAGAATTGCAATAATTGTGTAATTTTTATTTTTTATTGTCTTAAGAGAAAATATGGAAGGCATATAATTTGTTCAATCTGCTTTAACAGAAGAAATTTTCATTGTCATATTTGAAAATTATGAATTTATTAAGATTAATATTTTATATTGTGTTTTTGCCAATCATTTTAATAATTTCATATCTATTTATACAAAAAAAACTAAAATTCACTGTATCTTTACTAATGCTAAGAAGAGTCAGTTTTAATATTACCCTATTTCATGTCATATAAGATCCTTCCATTTACATGGAAAATTTTAGTATTATGCAGTTAGGCTAGATACAAATGGTATTTGGATAAACATTTTCCTACCAGATATTTCAACTTAGGTTATAAGGTTTTGGAGATGTACTTTTTAAACTATATGTCATTAAATAGAATATCCAAAGTTTGTCAATTTTACAGATTTCTATGATAACTTGTTCAAAAAGTATTGGAAATATTCATATCTAAATGTCTATTTTTCTTTTCTTACAGTCCCTTATTTGTAACATGGAAGATTGGCAGGGATCGACGCCTTCGTGGCTGTATTGGAACATTTTCTGCTATGAACCTTCATAGTGGTCTCAGGGAATATGCAGTAACTAGGTAAGAAAAAAGTTTTTGAATATACATTTTAACCTCTTGCGAATAAGGAGAAAAATTGCGACTGCTGCCATCCTGGCTATTGAAATCAATTAAAAGAACAACCTTGTTTACACATATTTACTAATATCGTCATCTTTAGAAAGAAATTTAGTTCTATTTCTGCATATTTTCCCTTATTATTGATTTTTGGTGATATTATTCAATGGGTTCATTTCTTAACAGTTGAAAGAAGAAAAAAAAAAATCCAAGAAAATTGTATAAATAGAAATGTGTTAAAAAATTTTGTGTGGATACCATATATTTAAGGTTGGTTTCATGCCTCATCTGAAAAAGAGTTTGTTGAAGAAAAAAATAGCCAACTCTATTATGTGTACCTAAATACTCATTAATCCCATCATTTATAACTTAGCATAGGCAACAATACTCAAAGAAATTATCATTGCTTAAAAATATCTAATTGAAACATTTTTGAAACCTGTCATAAAAGCAGATATTAATCTGTTTTTTTAAGACTCTTAAACTTAGGAGCTATTTGATAAATATTTATCAGCAACTTTGACAAAAATATTATGTGCTTGTTTTATTTTAAAAAAATATCCATCTTTTTCATTGTCCTGCTTTACAGTTAACTAAGTGAATATTCTGCTATTGGTAGTTTCAAAGTTGAAATTAGGAAAATGTGTACTTTTCAAATATTCTATCAATGGTTCTAATATTAAAAAATAAATAGGATTTAACCACCATTACTTTGTTTTTTTCCAAATGAGTTTTTAATCTATTTTGTTGAGTGTAGGATAAACCAGATTAATTTTTGAGTGTTGTGCTAAATGGATATCATCTAAATTTTTCCTGCTAACTGTATTTTCAAAATATTTTCTTGTCTTTAATGTTAAATTCAATGAACAGATAAAAAGAGAAAGAAATTTCTTTCAAATCAGTATATATAGACATAAATACATTGTGTTGCATCTATAACAGATAAACAATTATATTTGTCCATACTAAAAAGAAAAGTGATATTTTAGAAATAATGTGCATTAGATGTGTGCATTATGTGTCAGGTTACTCAAAGCACTCCTAGTACTATGAAACACAGTACTATCTATTTCATAGTTGGGTCAATTGCAACTAAACCAGTACCCCCACCGAGTTTGCTTGGTAAGGAGGATGGTGAAATACACTGCAGGATGAAAAACCAGACCTGTTAAAGAGTGGAGGAAGCTCTTTGCTTAACGGCCATCTAGCACATTATTCCCGGTAGTGTAAGACCCTTCATTCTTTCTCAAATTATTGAACTAGAAGGAAAACTGATATAACATCTGTGGTTGATGTGATTATTGGTTATCTTGTTTCAGCTTGTCACTGGATAAAAATCCTGAAGACTTAGAGAGTGGTATCTGTATTGTATTAGCATCAGCCACTATAATACCATGATGTACAAATGTTCCCTTAAGATCTTTTCATCTACCAACCTTTGGCTCAAAAAAGTCCCAAGGCGATAGAAGTTTGACGACATATGTAGACTTGACCAGTTGGAAGCATACAGTAACATATCTACACATGGGTGGGAGGAGTCTTATCCTAACATTGATGTGTCCTCCTATGACTTTAACTGACCTTGGTGGAGACTTTCATGTTTGAGCAACCCTATTTAGCAGAGCACTGCTCACCCAGACTACTGGGAAAAGGGGCTCTAAACATTGCCTGCTGCCTCAATACTAGTTAGTTTACTGCAACTAGCAGTTGTTAATTTTTGGCAGGAAAAAAAGAAATATAAAATTATTTTCAAATGACTAGGTTAAACTTAACATCTGCTGTTGAAATATTAGAACTCTTCTAGATGTTAGTTATCCAAATTGTCTTGAAAGAATGGCACTTGTGACTGAAGAACTTGAGAGATTACAGATTGATATTGTTGCTCTCAGAAACTTGACTGTCAGAGGAGGATCAGTTGACTGAAGTATCATCAGGTTATAAACTCTTTTGGGTTGGTAAGTCAAAGAGGAATGGTGTGAAGTGGGTGTTAGATTTGCTGTTAAAACAGCACAAGCAAAATTTTTTGAGTTTCCTTCAAATGTTAATGATGGCATAATGAAACTGCATATCCAACTCCAGTGTGGGCAGTATGTGACTTTAGTCTTTGTTTATGCCCCAATTCTTTAGACTGATGAGGAGACTGTCATGGTACTGCTATTGTCTCAATGGCAAATGATAACTTGATAATCTTTGGTGATTTTATTACATGCATTGGGAGGGATATTGAGATATTGAATCTGTTTTGTTGTTATGACAATGGTAATGTAAATGGTCTGAAGCTACTTGAGCTTTGTTCAGAGCTCAATTTGCAATGCTCTTTACTGGCAAAAATTTAAATATGAGATTATTTGGACCCACCTAAGATCAAAACATGACCATTTGATAGACTTCTTCATAATCCAAAGACATAATATTATTGATATCTGTAATCTATGTGTTATATATTGTGCAGAATATGACACAGATCACAGTTTGGTGCAAGGAAGGTTTAAACTCAGTGTTTGCAAAAAGATTCATATGCTTCGGGTGAAAATTCCAACGTGTCTTGATGTTTTGTAATGCTTGCATGTACATAACATGAAGAAAAAGACAATTTAAAATAAGCATAAGCATTTCATTCCAACCAAAATTAATACATTAAACAAAATAAGACAATGAAGATTGTTACTATCCATAACACTAGTCTTACCGAGAACAATAACGGTTATTTTGAACCAAGAGTATACTGGCCGAGCAATGACTGAAGTCCCTCCCTCTAACATCACGGTACCTCTATTTATGCTATTTGGAAGTTTACCATTTTTGTTTACTGGTGATTGGTGTTCAAACGCTAGCGTTTTACATTATTCATATATGACACCTACCCTTTGAGATGACTTCCTCTGGAGTCTATATATCTTCAGTTTCAGTTCGATATTTAAAAAATTTTATTGCTGTTCTTTTTCTTTTACTGTAAACCCATGTTTCAACAGTTTCTGGTGGTGGGTGTATGTCAAACATGTAATACAATATTTCCATAGGTACCAATTTTTGTAGACTGAGTAAATCTTTGTTTTAACTGATTAAGGTGTTACTTATATTCCCACCTTTGTCCCTGTACCATGTATATCATTTTTCCGATTCCTTTTTTTTTTTTTTTTTCTTCAACACCATCTTCCCAGAATTCCTTTCTTTCACAGGTTATTCAACATTACCCTCAATTCATGCATGTTTGGTATGTACCTATGATTGTGATTAGCAAACCCTAAAAATGCTTGTAACTTTGTAACAGTTGTAGGGGTGGGCATGTCTCTTATTGCTCTTAACTTTGAAGGATCTGGTCGTCTACCATTCGCATCAATAATTTGTCCTAAATATTTAATTCTAGACATGAACAATTGCATTTTTCACTGATCTTAAAGCCATAATCTTTAATTCTCTCAAATATTTCATTTTTACATCTTCTACATGTTGATTTTAGGTCTTGCTTTTGATAAGTATATAATCTAAATATACTTGTGCACAATCCAAACTGGAAAGCATCGTATGGAACATGCTTAGTGATACCTTTAGGCTGAAAAGAAGTCTGCTAAATTTGTATAGTCTTTTGAGTGTTAACTGTTACTCGTTTTGAGCACTCTTCATCTACTTGAACTTGTAGGTAAGCATCTGAAAGAGCCAACTTAAAAAACTTTATCACCATTTAATTTGGCAAATATTTCCTCTGGACTTGGTAATGGGTAGTTATATTGTTTCAAGCTTTTATTTAATCCCATTGAAAAATCAGCATATACTATTTATTATTCTTTTTTTTTTAAATGTAAACTGTTGGTGAGGCCCATTCAGAATAGTCTATTTTTGATATAACTCTTAATTTTTCCACTCTGTTCAAATCCTTATCAGTTAGTTCTAATGCTGTAAAAGGTACACCCCTTTTTGGTTTAAAAATCAGTTTTAAGTTCTCTTTTACTTCAAATGTAGATTTTGTTTTTGTGCTTGTGCGCACACACACACACACACACACACACACACACACACACACACACACACACACACACACACACACACCCCTTCTGAAAAGACTTTTGGGAAAACTCTTTTTGATTTTTTTTTTTTTTTTTTTTAAACTTTTTTTTTTATTTGAATTTTTTTTATTTATTTTTCTTTTTTAAATTAAAAAAAAATTTTTTTTCAATTTTTTTTTTTTACTCACTATACTAACACTGGTGGCAACAATATTTATTTTGTTGCAAAAGGAGTCAATTGGGAGGTTCTATAGATCAAATAATGCAGTCCAAAAGTTCCAAATAAATTAGCTGTATTCTTTGATACAAATGTAGCACTATGTGGGTAGGCCGCCAAAGCAGACGAGTCTGTTTTGGCGCGAAACCAGACAAAGGATTCTTGGACATGAAATCTCGCCGTATCCGGAAGTGGGAAGGGGACGCGAGAGAGGCAGTTGACGGCTGGAGAGCAGAGAGGCAGTTGATGGCTGGAGAGCAGAGAGGAGTTGGCGGCTGGACAGCAGAGAGGCGAACAGCAGAGGGTTGGCGTGGAAGAACGGACAGGGGCAGTCAACACCAGACACCAGAGCAGAGAGGCGAGGCAGCATGGGATAGGGTCCAGCGAGAGTGAGTCAAGATGAGTCTGATTCCAGTAGCATTGTGGAATTTTCGCTAGTAACCCACGCTAGCGATAGTCCGCACATGCATATAGTGTTGCAATACCTTCCTCTGCTCTTGGTTAACCCCAAGCTTTGTTCGTGTTGTTCGTCTGTCCTTCTATTTTCTCCGTTCCCTCGATCGTATTCTTGTGTAGGTAAAGAAATGTGCGTTACCCCCTCGAACCACTAGTTGATCACCGGCCGGCGTAAGAAGTGGAATGGTTAGAAGACAGAGATAATGTGGTGGGGGTGAGGGTGTAGCGTTTTACACAAACATAACCACTTTTAATTTATCAACAAAAGAAATGTTGCAGGTGAATTCATCCAAAAAGTTCAATATCTTTCCTGAAACTCCATGAGCAATTTTTTAAAGTTTATTAAACTGGGTTTACCCATTTTTCTCCATGTCTGCTTATTGATGATAGTGATATCAGACCCTGTATCTTGTTGTTGTTTTATTTTTATGTTGTTAATTTTTACGAAAACAAATTTCCTCTTTTGAGATGTTTCTAGCTCAGTTTATGACATATTCAAAGTTTTGTTAATCTTTCCTTAATGTTTTTGACTTTACACCATGCATCTACCATGTTCACATATGTTCTTTTTTTCTTTTTCTTTTTTTATTTACAATGAGTAGCTTTGTGTCCAACCCTAGTAGCATATTTTTTTTCTTGGAAAAACAATTACTTTGGAAATGCTTACCTCCATAACTGTGGCATGTATTAGGCATGGGGGGAGTTCTATCATCTTTTTTTTAATGTTTTGTAGGAGTTGAAAAAAGTCTATATTCTTTTTTCTTAAATGGTCAGACATTACGCACATGTGAAATGTCTCTTTCCTCAATCCTTACAGTATCGAGTTTTATATTTACAATGTGTTGACACTCTTCTGCTATCTTCTGTAGAGTTAATTTAGGGTCCATTTCCAATTTGGCAAGTATCCTTAATTTTATTTCCATGTCCTTATGAGAAGTTAAACTCTATATGAATATTAGGCATTTAAATAAATCTGGTATTAATTCATTTAATTTAAGTTTCTTGCACTCCTGGTTGACAACTCCTGCATAGGTAACAAAATCTTCATCATCACCCTTTACTAGGTTAAAGACATTGCCAATGTATATCGAATAACAAACTTCTATCTCCTAAAATCTTTGATAGTATTAATACAATTTCATCAAAATTTATCTCACCTGGTTTTTGGGGCAAAATAAAATTCAGTATTTATGTTCAGCAGGGGACAATTTTCTTAATAAGTGAACTTTCTTCTCATCATTCAAATGTGAAAAATCCCTTTTGAAGATTCCTTTGTATCTTCTATAATAAGCTGGAAAAGTTGTTCCATTGTTTGGATTGTATATGAATTCACTAATTTGAATAGGCAACAGCATCTGGAATGAATGAATCTGATGTTTTTTCTTCTGAAGTTTTATTGAGTAATAATTCCAAAAACTTCTGTTGTTGCTTTTGTTATTCTAATTGTAGGGCCAACATTTGAATGATGATAGGTTTTAATTCTTCCATTCTTCTGTAGTGCATTGAATATTTCATAAATTTGTCTTTGAATAACCTCACCTAGTTAATTATCTGTAGTGCTGCAAATATGCCGTCACTTTTGTGAAGGGGTAGATATTTTTTCTTTTAAGTTTCATCACATAAGTTCCTGCAAATACTCATATGCCACTTTTGTAACACTTGCATGTACATAACATGACAAAGAAAAAGATAACTTAAAATAAGTATAAGTGTTGTATAGTGGTTGATGTAATGAAGGAAGAAAGAAAAACAACACTTCTTTATAAAAAAATATATCTGTCTTTTTATTCTTTTGTAAGGGGTTGAAGCTTCTGTGTTGTGTGAGACAGACAGAGACAAGACAGATTGTCATATTGACCAATAACTTCTTTTTTTGGCCATAGCACACTGTGCTATCTTCAAGATCCACTTAGCACTTCCTCCGCCTCTCGGCCAGGGTTGCTCAACCGGAGGCTGCTGAGCAGCACATTCTCACTGACTGCAAGCTAGCTCTCACTTTGGCCGTCACTGTCTCCAACTCTTTCAATTGCCGCGGACATCTGAATCTATTATTTCATAACGCCCACTTCTGATTAGATCACATGATCTTCCGCTTGTTGACACAGGTGCATCTCTGATTGACGGCTCGGTCAAGGGTCAATATGTAACATAAGTATATCATTCCAACTGAAATGATTACATTAAACAGAAAATAAGACAACGAAGATTGTTACTATCTGTTACACTACAGTTTTACCTAGAACAATAAGTCACTTTGAACTAAGAGTGTACTGGCCAAGCTATGGCAAAATCTGAGATTGGACCAATCTGCCAACTTATGCTGAAATTGAAATGGCAATAAAACAAATGAACACTGGGTGGGTGCCTGGATTAGATGACCTCTCTGTTGAACAGTTGAAAGTTAAAAGTAGAAATATTAAGCATACTGTATTTGATCTCCTTCAGCAAATGATTGGGTTGATGGTGTTTTTGTACAAGGGCAAAGGAGAAAAAGGAATTTGTGATAACTACTGTTGAATCACTTTTGGATGCAGTTAGCAAGGTTCTTTCCCTGAGTTTTACCGAGTCAATTGCTTT